>PVLD010005015.1:0-117617 GCA_004027595.1 Dinomys branickii | reverse complement strand
TGTGGTTGCATCTTCCAGTCTGTTCCATTGATCCTCAGGTCTGTTATTTAGCCAGTACCAGGTTGATTTTATTACAGTTGCTTTGTAGTATAATTTCAGGTCAGGGATTGTGATTCCACCTGACTTTTCTTTATTGCCCAGGATTGCTTTTGCTATTCTGGGTCTCTTCTGGTTCCAGATGAATTTGAGGCATATTTCTAAGTACTATTATCCAGGAAAAGGAAGAGTTCTTTGAAGAAATGCCTGACTTCAAGTCTGGGATGAGCACTGCACAGATGAGCCTGGAACATCTTATCATGTCTGAAAGAAGGATGCTATCAAAGATCACTCGGAGGTTCAACGTGCTATTTTCTCTGTATTTGTTTACTTTTATAATTTTTCAATGTAAAAATTAAAATTGTATTTTTTAAAAGGTGAAAATGTTTTGCAGAGTAGGACTATGGAGAAGGGACCCTTTCCAATAAATGAATTTTAGTAATATTTGAGTCCTTCTAGTAAATCATGTAAATTTATTTTTTCTCATGTTATTTTAAATTAAAACAAAAAAAGAAATGATGGTATAAACATTATAAGTTGGCATTCTCCAGAAGAAAAGGTTAAGATATACAGAGACTATAGAAAAAGATTTACTGAGAGGGACTGGCTTATGCAGTGATGCAGGCTGAGAAGCCCACAATCTGCTTTTCACATGCCGGAGACCGGGAAAGCCTGTGATGTAGGTAGGTCCAGTCCATGACTGAAGACCAGGTGACAAGGGGGCCAGTGGGCGTGTCCTGGTCCAAGTTTTACGGGGAACATATCTCCCAACCTGTCAGATGTCACATGTGCTGCCTATATGGTTTCACAACGTTGAATAATGAAGCCACAAACCAAAGGAGGAAATCAGCAGTGTTTTATTGGAAATAAGGCGAAAAAGAATAGCTCCTGGATTTCTAGGACGGGTCCCAAGTGAGTGGCCACCAAGCCTCTTTGTCAGAGGTAATTCATACAGCAAAGTCACAATGTGTGTACACTGGGGTGAAAGTACAACCAACCAATAGCTAATATTGATCCAATAGAGAAACAGGTCAAGCAACAAGGGAACATGGAAAGAAAAAGTCATTCCTGGAAAGGGATGGGTCTGGATGTTCTGGCCACCTAGCTATGTGTCTAATGCCTGTCTGGGCCCATTGGGCTAGGTGGTGTTAACTACAGTATAATCTCTAATTGCCATTTACCTCTAGGGAGGCTTGTGCGCCTGGCTGTTGAGTCTGCATCTTGAGGCCTGGCTCTCTTAAGATTCACCTCCAACCACAGTTCTAATGTCTTCATCTTTTGTGCTGACTTTCTTGAGGATCCAGTCCTTTTCTGACTACTGACTACGTATTAATTTCTATCTAACGTAGCTGCCTATAATACAAGTCAAAGATCTGAGAGCCGAGAGTGCCTATATTTAATTCACCTTCCTCCACCCTCCTATTGTACTCAGGTGCTCGGGGGATTAGAAGAGGAGGGCATGGAGATTATGTGAGTGCTACCCGCCACCTGGGTGGGGGTAGCCTGTTTACAATGTAAGGGAAGGAAAGAGGCTGCTTGCTGCCATTCCCCCCTTTTGCTGGTGGTTTTTGCCATGCTCTGCTGCCATGAACGTTTGCCCTCTGCCATGTGCCACTCTGCCTCAGAAGCAGCCAAGTATGGACTGAAACCACCATAAAATGTACGCTAAATAAACCTTTCCTTCCTTCATTTTGGGCGCTGGATATTCTGTCTCAGCAATGAGAGAAAAGTAACCAAGACACCAGCTCTCCAGGCACCCTTTAGCCCAGCCAAGTTGACACTTGAAGTGAAACACCCCAAAGTATATTAGAAATGGAGTTAAATAAATACTTGTAGAGAAAACTCAGAATTGAGCATGTTGGCTGGGGGCACACAACTAAGGCATGAAGAAAGGGGGACAGCCCTTCTGCTGTGTGTTGTACAAGCCCCTTGGTATTATTTGGCCTTTTCTGTGTATCTCCTGTTGCAATAAAAATAAATACAAGTCCCCTTTATTCAAAACTTGATTCAGGAATTTATCAGCTAAGAGGCCATGAGCGGTGCATTGGTCTCTCTCCATGTCCTTGTCTATCAAAAAAGACAATATAAACATCTGGAGGATTCAAGAACTTTTAACAATACATTTAAAGCATTTAGCTTGGCACCTACACATTAAATGTATGACAGATATCATGTGTATTGTATGTAGAACTTCACTTTAAATCTACTAAAATCCCAAAGGACCAAACCCTGCTAAAATACATCATGGATGTGAGGGTAGAGGACAGGGAAGAGAAAGATGAGAAGCCCAAGCTGAAGAGCTACACTATTCTGAACAACCAGGCCAAAAAGAGGCTGTCGTTTTACTTTCTTCCTTCCTCCACTTGTTAATTAAGATCATATTTAAATGTACTGGTTTGCATGTGATAGGGACCTGGAATGCTGGACTAGTGTCCCACTGAGACAAAGAATGAAACTGTGGATGGAAGAGGAAGGGTGTAAATAAACTTGTTTGAAAGATGTAAAGACAAAGAGGTAAAACTCCCACTGGCTGAGCAAGATTGGGAAGAAGAAAAGGGAGAGAATCTGAGAGAATGTGGGAGTCGGATTCTTGGGATAAAAAAAGTCCTCCTTCATCCTCTTCATACTTTGATATAATGGGCAGACACTCTTCACTGCTGGGTGTCTACACGCTGAATACCGGAGACATAACAGGAGAAAAGGAGGCTGCTGAGCTCCGAAAAAGTGCTATTTGCAGAGATGCGTTTCAGATGTTAAATATTTAGAATGTGGGGCTGGGGGATGTCGCCTCATGGTAGCATGTGCAAGGTCCTAAATTCAATTCCCAGTACTGTAAGGGGAAAAAAAACGTAAAATGAAACTGAGCTAGGACAGAAAAGGAAAGGTAAGGAGAAAAGGTGACAAGGAAAATAACGAAAATTGAAGCTTCAGGACACAAATTCAGTCAAACATTTCTAAGGTCTGTAAAGACATAAATGAACCTCTGCCATTCCCTCTTACCTGCAAGGTAGGGCCTCTTTCACCTAGGACTTAGACCGTCCATGTTCACCTAGAGAATGGGGCTTTTCCTTATTAACAGGCTTCTTTCAACCACCTGTGATGGCGGTCGCCTGTGAATGGGTGCTCAGAGCTCTCCCATAGAAAGAGCCTTCACTTTCCTACCATCACCCCCTTCTGATGATTGACAAGTTCCTCAGATTTCCATCCCTTCTTCCCATAAATTACCCAGCTTGCAGCCATATTGCATCTTCCTCCTGCGGTCTCAGACTCCATTTTTTGTTTGTTTGTTTTTGGTGGTACAGGAGATGGAACTCAGGACCCTGTGCTTGTCAGGCAGGCGCTTATTCCACTGAGCTATATCCCCAGCCTTCAGACTCCATTGTTTTTGAGTGTGTACTTTAAAAATTCTGCCTAATAAATCTCTTTATGTCTCTTACCCATGTGTTCTTTAAGTTCTTTTTCTATGATAGAAGTCAGCAAACCCACAGTTTGCTCCTTTGGGAGGACAAGTCAGGTTTCCCCATCTCCACCTTGGGGACCACCGTGGACCCTGCCTGGTCTCAGTACAAGACAGGACAAAGTTTGGTGCTAGATTTGGTCTTGTAAATGTTAAGCCCTGTAGGACTTCAAAGAAAAAAATGGACAAGATCATTAGAAAGAAGCTAAAACATCAGCTCCTTCAAAAATAATCCTTAAAGGGACTGAAGATGTAACTGACTGGTAAAGTATAGGGATATTGTTCATCTGAAGCAGAATGAAGAAAACTAAATTGGCAGGTTTTTTTTTTATCAAAATGAGCACACAGAAAAATCTCCAACAATACAAAGTTATTTGGCTGCATCCTTCAATGTGAGAATATTGTTAATTTGTATTTTTGTTTTTGGGTTTGTTTTTTTTTTTTGAGACAATGTTTCACTATGCTGTTCAGACTGGGCTTGAATTCGCTTTGTAGCCCAGACTGGGCTCAAGTTTGCAGCAATCCTCCTGCCTCAGCCTCCCAAGTGCTAGGATTACAGGTGTGTGCCACCACAGTAAGCAGTTAATTCTTAAAAGCAGTAATTTTCTATGAAATGGACTTAGAAACCAATCCCCTGGATAGAAGTTATGCACCAATACTGTTATAATCAGTTCACATATCTGTTGTTAACTTTCCCCATGTGTGCTGATAAATGTTAAATATTCTTCCCTGGGACAGAGGGAGGGTAGAGCCCTGATTTATACTCTGCCAATTACTGGTGGTAAATATTCCCATTGTAATAGATTTCAAACTAACAGAGTGACATCACTAAAAGTAGTCTCCAATCTCAAGTCCAGCTTGCCACCTGTCCTGGTACCTCATGAACTTCGTAAGAGATGAAATCAGGGTGTGTACTTAAGATGCCCAACATCTACTTTTTAAAATGTGGACATACTAGACCCCAATACAGGTTATTGACAGACTTATGATCACTCCAGCAATTAAAGGCTGGCTATGGGGGCTGGATAGAAAGGTTCTGACGTCTAAGCCAACTGGCCATGTTTCCATGCTCCTCCTTTAGGGAGATGCCAAATTTCAAGTCTAGCTTTTATATTCATATGCCTTTTCTGGATACTAGTTTAGGCCACCTCTAAAGAGTGTTTGGATAATCTTATCTTTGCCCTTTTTTGTGTTTTTCAAAGCAAACAAATAAACAAACTGGAACCAGCCTGTGCACCGATGTCATCCATGCCTGGTAACTACCACGGGGTGGCTGTAGCCCCCAAAGGGCTTCTCTACATCTCACTATGCCTAAAATTTCACAGCTCATTCAGCTGGATTTCAAATAATTGTTCTGGTTTCCTAAATCCTATGGCATAAAATCTCTCAGGAGAATAATTATTTTGCTTAAATATTAGAATCCATTAGCTGAGAGCTGAGAAAATTTATAAAAATCAAAAGTGTCAGACATGCTTAAAATTCATTATCAGGTAATCTGAACAACTAACTTGGAGACTATGATATGTAATATAACAACCCTTGGAATCCTCCCATCTTGTTTAGAGAAGCCCTTTATTGTTTCCAATTGTCTTATTATTTTGTTTTCTCTTTAATGGTTTGGCCGGTTTTGCATTCTTACATCTGTGTGAGCAGCTTTGTTGAAGACAACAATTGGTAGTGTAGCAACCACTGTTAATTCTGATCGTTTCTGAAACCCTATATAATTTTTATTGTTTTTGTGTGTGTTATTTATTTTTTATTCTCTTTAAAATAAAAAAAATTCATTATCAAAATTAAGAAAGTAAAGAATGAAGATATCACCCTAAACCAATTTTGTATTTAATAGTTTTGCCTATACTTGGATTTGATATCATTGTAAACTCTTTCCAAACAGCAAGATTTTACTACTAAAATACAATAGTTAAATAGCACCAGTAAGAAATTATATTTTTCTTCCTTTTTGCTAGCTTTTATTTAAAAGGTGGATTGTTAATAAATGCTTTCTTTGTTGCTTTAACACCTGTGGAATTTCATTTCTATTGTATTACTATTGCTTTTTAATATGGCCAGCAAACTCTTGGTCTATAAGAGCTCTTATGACCCACATAGAATTATGCCGGTTTTAGGGTTGCTCTCGGATATTAGTGGTGGGGTGTGGGGTTCGTTCTGCTTTTGAAACAGCAGAGTGAACTGCTGCCTATCAGCACTCTGAAAGGTAATCCGCTCAGCTGACTGCGCAGCTGGAGATTGTTTTCTTTGGCAGACAACACAAAGAGGATTTTTGCTTTACTGTGAAATACATATTTAATACAAGTAGTAAGCACAAATGTATATCCTGAGTGGGTGAAAAATGATCTGTTTTCTTTGAAAATATCAAGCCAGCAATCTTACAGGTCTCAATAAAAGAAGAATGTATTTGATCAGCTCCACAGTGATGAGAGTCATAGAACTTGTCAGCTAAATCCTCCGCCACTCCATCCCGCCTCCCGCTTTCACACCTAATCCTCCTTTGCTCCGCCCCCTGGCCCCAGCGCCCCAGGGTACAGAAAAGTTGCTTTATACAACTGCTTGGAACTAAGGTATTGCGGCGCCTTTCCTTAGTGTCTGTCGGACTGTCGCTTCAGGAGAATGATTTCCTAGTACTAAAGGCGCTCCTTGCTTTAAAGGCAGAGCCTAAGAAGTTACTGTGTGTTCCCTTGGAGACCCGCTCTCTCCACCCTGGGGTGTGGGCGGTGGGCAGCGGGAGCTGATTTGCTGATTTTATATTAACTTGCTTTGCTCTGCTCCCAGAAGACAGTTATCACAGATAAAGAAATGCACAGTGGTAAGAACATAGCTGAAAGTATATAAAAATACCACAACAATTTAGGTAGTTGTGCAATCTCAGCACATGTTAAATGAATGTCTGCACCACATCCTTGCCTGACCTGAGATAGTTGAAGTGCATAAGCGGGATTAGAGTAGAGACAGGCAGGGAGCGATCAGACAGGCTCTGGACCAAACATAAGCAAACAAACAAAAAAACGCAGGGCTATCCTCTCAGGCGTGGATTGATTTAATTTTATGGGAGGGAGGAAGGGATTGTGTGGGGGTTTAAGTCCTCAGGGGCATCTCAGACACTGATGAAATTTGACTGATTTGTTTGGCTTTTTTGACATATATGTAGTGATGAGCAGCAAAATGACCCGTTATCTCCTGTGGGAAGGAAAGACGATAGGGGGTTATTTTAATTACTTAAGTCCTAGTCTTATAAACTGTTGGTTGCACAGCCTACTTTTTCAGCTGTTTTTTATAAAGAAACTGGTATTTCAATTGATTCCAGATCAGAGAATCAAGGGACTGTTTAACTTGTAAGTGTTAATTTGGGCATCGCTAATGAAAGATTTTCTAAGCAGGCCAGTCTTACAATTTACACACAGAATGAGAGAATGTTGAGCTAATATTGAAACACTGAATCATCGAAATGAGGAATTGCATGAAGATAAAGTGAGGCCCAGCACTAGCCTGGGGCTGGGGAGAGGGGTGGGGGTGGAGGGCTTCGTGCTCCCAGGCCCTTCCATCAACCAACAGGGAGCACTGGGCAAGGAGCTGACCGCGCTACTCTTCTCCTGGCTTCTTCACTGAGCAGCCCGGGCCTTTATCAGAGTCCCATTATTTCACTTCACAAGCAGGCCACACTCTGGGACAGGCACCGTCAAGCAATTCTGTTATGTACTTTTTTCTTGTTTGTAGTACCTGATAATTACATTTATCTCGGGAAGCTGGTGCACAGACATATTATGCCTTAAACGTTTGAATGCTCTTCCCTCCTAGCCCTTCCATCTCCCTGCATCCCCAGAGCCCCTTCCCATCTCCACAAAGTCAAATCCTTGTTTCTTCTCTTTTATTTCGCTCTTTAGATTATTTACACTTTTGGTTTCTCATGGAAGAAAAACCATGCAATATTTAACCTTCTGTGCCTGCTTTGTTTCGGTCAGCATCTGGATCAAACAGGTTAATCATTCCCCACCGCTTCTGGCCACAGCCAGACAAGGAGGCTACCACTGGTGGAACAGGGCACATTGCTTCACAGCAGAGGGTTTTTAATACACCCGGAAATAACAAGGAAAAGTACAGTATGGCGTGCTTGCACCACTAACATAGCCATTCACTACCACTATCAAACATTGTGTTCTGTACATAATGGTACTGCTGCACTTTTACATGACTGGCGGGCAGTAGGTTTGTGTACGCCAACGTCACCAGACAGGACGCATGAGCAGCTCCAGGACATTTAGAGGGCTACACGTCCCTGAGCAATAGGAGTCCTTCAGCTTCATTGTAGTTTTATGGGACCACGATTCACTAGTTGACCGTGCTGTCCTTACACTGTGCTCTTTCTTGTAGTGGAAGGAAGAAAAGGTGAAGAGCCAGAGATAACAGTGTGCCCTAAAGGCTTGGAGATTCAGGCGCACTAAAGCAGGTCACTGCCCAGGCCCAAGCACCTCTGCAGGAGGTCCGCTAGCTCTGGTATATTTGGGGTAGTTCAAGAAGTTCCCAGACATATGTAAAAGGGTGGACAGGAAACTCCTTCCTCTTCAAGGCTAAATTAGAAATGCCTGCTAAACAACTCTGAGAAGCAGTACAAGAGAAAAAACTTTAATGAGAAGTGTCAGGATTGTCAGGAGTGTCAGGATTTACTAATTCAGCTATACTGGCCCTGTCTACTGGATCATTTCTTCTTCTTCCCCCTTTCCCTCTTCCTTTCCTTTTCTCTTTTTACTTTTTCTGTTTTTGTTTTTTTTTTTAGACAAGGTATCACTGTGTAATTCAGGCTGGATTTAAACTTGCTGTACAACCTAGACTGCCCTCAAACTTGCAGATCCTCCTGCCTCAGCCTCCAGAGTGCTGAGATGACAGCCCTGCACAGCACCACACCTGGCCTAATGATCTCATTTAAATGATACTGTATGGGGCTGGGGATATAGCTCAGTGGAATAAGCGCTTGCCTAGCAAGCGCAGGGTCCTGAGTTCGATCCCCAGTACCGCAAAAAAAATAAAATAAAATAAATAAATAAATGGTACTGTATGGTTTCCCAGAATATTTTACCTCCGTCTCCTCTATTAGATGCTTCACTAATAGTCAGGGATTACTTCTGATTTTGCCTCTCCAAGCCCCTGAACAGCCAAGGATCCCTCGCTCTGTGGTTTTAGGATAACACAGAAGAGCATGCAGCTCAGACCATGGGGTTTGTCAGAAATCACTTGACCACTCCCCTGCTCCAAAGAAACTTAGCTATTCACCTTCCAGGGTCACTTAATGAGACACAAGTCTGCTCTACTTCAGGGAATGCAGAAACAGCTCCTTGCTCCATCAAGTTTTGTTCTGTAGTATCTTGACTGAAGTTCATTTGGCCTCTGTTCCACTAGATGCCATATCCAACTGCAGATTAAAAATATTCAGAAGTAAAACTGCTTTTGTACAGAATAGGTACAGATTTTTCTTGTCAATATTCCCAAACAAGATAGAAGTACAACCATGTAAATAGTGTACCAGGAATTGCGAGTAACCCAGAGGTGATTGAAAGGATATACACAGGTGATATGCAAATTCAGCGCCACTTTATACAAGGACCTGAGCATCTGCATATCCTTGGTGTTAGTGGGAGCGATGGGGAACGGTACTGGAGCCAGTTTTCCTCAGACACCAAGGGACTCCTGTGTGATTTGTTTACAATGAACTTCATACCTTTCAAGGTATAGTTTTATGTTTGGACGTATGTATACAATTAAATTATCACCATAATCAAGATAGTACATTCATCCATCACCCCCCAAAAATCTCCTTGTGACTTACTATGGTTTACATTTAAAACGTTCCCCCAAAACCTCGAGCGTTCCCAGGTGAGGCTTTTGGGAGTGGCTGGATGAGGAGAGTGTGACACCAGGTTAAGGCTGTGTGATAGCTGGGTTAGTCCACCGATCGGATCCAGGGGATCGGATCCAGGGGGTTCTGGGTGGGATAGCGGGAGGGTCCAATCTGGGTGTAAGTGGCACCATCCAGTGGGTTTATAACCTGGAGGAGACAAAAGGGAAGGGAAGGCTCCATGCTTGCTGCTTCCTGCCTGCACATCATGAACGCTTTCTCCTCTGCCATACCACCCTGCCTTAGAACCAGCTGTCTAGTAACTAACACCTCTACGTACCCTACGGCAAAATAAACCTCTCCTGTTTAACTTGTGTGTGTCACGTACTTTGCCCCAGCAATGAGAAAGTAACCAAGACCTGCCTTCTCTTAGCTCTCTTTCCTTTTCTTCCCTGCCTTCCCGTCTCAAGCAACCACTGCCCCGCATCTATTGCTATCGATTAGCTTGCATTTTCTAAATTTTTTTGAAATGCTATCATATAGTAGTATATGTGTTTTGTCTAACTGTTCACTTGGCATAACATGATCCACCATGTGGTTGCATATACTCATAGTTCTTTTATTTTTGTACTCCAAGTTTTCCTATCTACCTCCCTAGATTTTTAATTCCACCATAAGACATCCCTTTCAGTCAAGAAAAGTTTTTGATCTTTAACTTGCTGCTCATAAAAATTAAGATCCCTTCCCAAACTGTTATCTGACACCTTTGTAAAGTGGTTAGGTATAGCTAGTTGTGATCTGATGTAAACAGGAGGTAGGCTACAGGGGAGATTATAAGCCTTGGGTAGGTCAGCAGGGGGCACCCAAGGTAAACTCTAATGCTCACTGCTTTATTGACGACCACACTCACCCTGAATATCTAGTTAGGTTGACTACTTTTTAAAGCTGCATAATTGTCTTTCATTTTTTGCTGCTTTCACTATTAGCCAGCCTCTCTAAGCTCTGCGGATGACACTTTGTCTTGTACATTTTCATTTTCTTTGAATATCACAGGTGCCACTTTCTTTTGCAGGGGGTTAAACATACCCTGCACTGCTGAGATGATGTGTGTGGGGTATTTACAACATCTCTGAAATTGTTTAAAATAGTCAAATCCTCTAACAGCAAAGAGCAAAATGGTGTCTTCCTCACAGCAAGAATTTGTGCTTCCTTGAAGGCCCTCAGCCATCCCCAGCTGGGCCCTGCTCTTTACACGGGATCCAGGCTGATCCCATTCTTTTAGCACCCCTCCCTCCAGTCTCCGGGAAAGGTAGGCCCTGACTCCTCTCTTCCCCTGTAACTTCTACTCTTCTCAGATCCCCTGCTTCTCATCTAAGTGTAAGGGGAGGACCTTGGCGGTAGAGTCATCTGAGTCTTCTATTTCTTCCGTAATCTAGCATTAATTTGTAACAGTTAGGGCTTGTTTATCTCGTCTTTCTTCATGGTGATTACCAGTAATGTAGCTTAAATAATTTTAGAAGAGGGAAAGAGGGTGGAAAAGAGAGGAAGGAGAGGGAGAATGGAAAGAAAAAAATGAAAGAGCGAGCTATTTCTTGATCTTTTGTTACCAATAAAACAACCTTAAGTGTGTGTGCATGTGTGCGTGTGTGCGGTGCTAGGGATTGATCACATGCTAAGTACACACACACTTTACCACTGAGTGATGAGGAAGCTTTCTTCTTGAGTTAATGTGAAAGAATGACCATGCATACATAAGCAGGGAAAAGTAAAACAAGCATTAATATTTCAATATATCATCTTACTATATGTATTTAAACTGTGTGTGTGTGTGTGTGTGTGTGTGTGTGTGTGTGTGTGTAAGTCCCTTGTATTAAGGGGTTCAGAGATTTTTAAAGGACATTTAGAACATATTTTCAAACCTTAGAAATATAACAATATAACAGTAAGAATTACTCAACAAGATGGGCCTTTTGCCTGAACAGAGCTGCAGTTAAACTAGAAGATTGCTTCATAGCCCTTTAAAATAACAAAAACCTAAAATGAAATCAATATCACATCCAAAACCTTTTACCAAATGAATGTAGTAATGTGCTTTTTTGAGCAGGGATAGTGTTGTGGGCTAGGCCAGCGTGAGACCCTGAGGACCACTTTAATCCCATTACTTTCCATCCCTCTATTATGTAGGATGTCTGGCAGAAAAGAGAAAAGAGCTATTCTGTGGGAAGAGAGAGCCTGCTGCCAAAGAAAAACTCTGAGGCTTTTAACCAAACCGATTTTAATGTTTTTGAAGGGGAGTACAGTTCCCTAGGTCCTTCTGACCAGTTGTGGTCCCCAGAGGTCACGTCTGTGCATCTAGGAAATTCACTAGGAGAAAATAGCAGTAGACCCAATCCAAAGGGCCAATATCATCTACAAATATGCTTCACATGTACACTGGATGTCTCAAAGGCCATTCATACATTTGCTGTTACTTCTGCAACCACTTCAACAGGAAGCAATAAGAATGGTGTGGCAGTTAACCTTAATTGTGTCAATCAGACTAGTTTAAGCAATATCAAAAGGATTCATAAAGCACATTTCTGGGTGTGTCTGGGTAGGTTGTGGAGGTGTGATTTTGCTTCATATATATATATATATATATATCCCTGGCCTCTTCCTCTCTGGCACTGCTCCTTCACTCTGTTTCCTGTTTGCTATGAACTAAGCAACATTACTCGGCCACACCCTTCCAGCACAATGCTTGTACCTTAGAATCAGCATCACATGGACTGAAGCCCCTGAAATTATGAGAGGAATCAAGCTTCTCTTCTTTAAGCTTTGGGTGTTGGGTACTGTATCCAGCAACAAGGAAGCTAACTAATACAGAAAAGTGGTACCAGAGAAGTGGCATTGTTGTTATGACCATACTTGAAAGATATGGTAGCAGCCTTTGGAATTGGTTTGTCAGAGGAGTTTGGAAAAGTTTGGAGATGCAGGCTTGCATAGCCCTAGGATGCTGTAAGCAAAAGTTGACAAATAGTTCTATTAGGAGCGCAAAAGATAGGTGTAAAAACAGTAAAGTTTAGCTCATTAGGTTTCAGTTGGAAATGAGAAAACTACTGGAAATTAGAACAGAAGCCATGCATGCTTCATTATGGCAAAGATTTGTCTATATTTTAACCATGTTTTAAGATTATGCAAGTCTGAATTTAAAGGTGATAGAATACTTAATCTTGTGGAGGAAATTTCAACACAGCCCAACATTTAGATTGTGGCGTGAGTACTGGTAGATGCTTTTAGTCATATATGTAATGAAAATCAGGACCAAAAGCAGGACCAAAATAAGAAAATGTTAGAGCTTGGCTGGAAAGGAAACATTTGTAATGTTGGGGCCAAGTGCAGCATAGTCTCTGAAAAGATCAGCATTAAAAGGAAGCCAAGTATCTTGTATCATGACAATAGGAGAGAAGACTTCTGAGCATCCTCTAGGAAACAGCAGACCTCGTCCATCTGATGCTCAAGGATGTAAAAGGTATGATTGAAAAATTCCCTTGGGAAGAGAGCCAGAGGACACCCTGCTCACCAGGCCCACCAAGGGAAATGTTTCTCTGAGCTCAGGCATCCAGGTGCCCAGAATCCCCCTACAGCCGTGGTTAGAAGAGTCCTGGCTACTGCTTCTCTGGGAGGCACACCTTGGTACAAACCACTTTGTGCTTACTTTTCAGGTATGCAGAATAGAAGACATAGGAAGTCACAGGGACTTCCGCACAGATCTCAGAAGATTGACAAGACCTGGTGAAGAGTTCCCGAGAGGATAGTGTGTGAAGCTGTGAGACTGAAGCTAAAGGAGACCCCAGGAAGTTAGAAATGCCAGCAATAGGAAGTATCTGCCAAAGAAAGCTTCAGGCTCTGAGTGCACCCAGCCCAAAGAAAGTTCATGTGGGCTGCGACTAGCAAAGCTATAGGAATGGGGCTGTCCAAGCCTTCTACAATTCACACTTTACCACTTTGTGCTCAAGATGCCACACATGGAGTTTGCTTTGGCTTACACACAGATGTCCCCCCAAGCCTCATGTGGTCCTAGGTGGGGCTTCACAGAGGAGGCTGCATCTAGAATTTGTGATGCTAGGAACAAAGATCTGATGCTAGCACTGATTCACGGCATGACGCTAGGATTAAGGCTGCCCTACCCTGGGTATGATGACAAGAAGAGGGATTCAACTCTTATTTTCCTCATAACATTTGGGAAATCATTTGCTTATGAATTATTATTAATATAAGCCTTGATTGCTTTCTTTAAAAACTGGTGATGTAGTTTTTATGCCACATGAATAACAACATAAGTACAGCTGCAACCTTGTTCAGTGTTAAAAGGACACCTCAAACACAACTCCTAACTCCCACCAAAATTTCCCTACTCTTCTCTTAGTATGCACTTTTCAACTAAGGTATATTATCTTAAATTTTTAAAATTCAGAAACACTGGATATTGACCCCATACACCCACCCCATCAGTGGAGGCTAGAAAATACTGAATTGTGTACATAAGTCAGACTGTTTACTGGTGAAACTCTACCACCTTTTGATTCTTATTCACATCTGTGTCTGCAGAAGCTCTTCAGCCAGCTCTGTGATAGTAGCCAAAGAGCTTTCCCCCTGGGTAGAAACTGCAAACTTGCTCGTTAGTTAGCTAATTTGTTTGCATTATTTGTGATTTGTGTTCGTCTTTCCTTTTCCCTCCCATCCATGGTACTCCATTCTCTTACATTTGCACCTCTTCCCCCACACAAGGGGATTATAGTAAATTCATTTCCTGTAGGGGAGTGCATGCACGCAGGTGTGCGTGTTTGGGTGTTTTTAAACCAAGCGAAGAGTAGTCTGGAATGCTTCTACAGAAGTCTCTCTGACAGAAGTAACTATATTTGTTTTTTATAAAATAAAGGAAGTTCCTAGCAAGTATATGGAAACTAGCAATGTTATCTAAGATAATTTATGATAACATTTCTCACTCTATTAAAGAAACACTTCCTGGTTCTAAACCAGATCTTCCTATAAGTATATTCTTTACAGGTCTACCTAGTCAAAGCAAGTAAAATACTTAAAGGTCTCCCAGCTATTATTTCTGCTAGTTTAACTCACCTGGCAGCCCACGAAAGATAACTTCTTTGTGAGATAAAGGTGCAATACATCAGTAGCTGTTTATAGTTTCTAAAGTATGTCTTTCCCTTACATTCTTCCCCTGAAAACTATTTTTCTACCGTGAATATTCATAAAGCCTGCTCCTGCATGAAAAAACTGACTTGTTGAAAGAGAAAAGTGTTTGGTTGGAAAACAAAAGGGTAATTTGGTTTGGGTTAATAATTACAGAAACATAAAGGCTGTTTGTGAAAATGAATGACCTGAAACATCACTAAAACAGCCTGGAAACTAATTGGTGCCCTAAGAATCTGTACTCTTTCCAGCAACTTCAGGGCTGGGATTGTATTTCTCCCTGGCCTCACCATTCGTCATAGTAACCTTGGCTACAAAGAAGCCATTGATTCAGAGCACAAAGAGGGAGCAGGATCTGTCCCTGAAGAAGAGTTGCCAGCGTCTGTTTCAAATTTCTCCTGGACCTGAGCAAATCAAAACTTTGCCAAATATTTTACACTGTTCTAATCTTGATCTGACAGAGCAAAATGTTCTTCATAGTGAATAGTGTAAGATCCACCAATTTCAGGATTCAGTTTGTTTACAGCAAGCACTAACATAAAAACAACCAACACTGAGTTTAACTGATCCTTTTTTATTTTGAATAACAGGTAGCTTGGTATAGTGATTTAGAAGCTGTTTAAGTTTCAAAACTTTTAGCAAATTTTTAGATGGAGTTATAATCTCTGTCTATGAAAGAATATTGACCCAGCTGATTTTCTGCTGTAGGTAACAAACATATTGAAATATGTGCTCACCTTATTAAACAGTAAGAAATATATGGAAAGACACAAAAAATTGGTAAACAGGTGTGATTTCCCACCATACCCCTCGATTTCTTATATTGGTTCTGCCCTGATCTTTTAATAAGCTCATGGAATCCTAGTACCTGGAGTTGAAAGTCACCATTAGCATCATTTACTCTGAAGTAAATATTAGTAATTTTCCAGCAATATTATAATGGCAAAATGAATTTCTAATGTAACATCAGCTTATGTTGATGTCTGGCCAATGTCAATAGACATAAATTGAGCCATCTGTTTTTATGATGCCACTTTACAGACTACTGTGATCAGTATCTTTTATCATTACTAAATATCCACTTTAGCCAAATTCAAACTGCCTTCCCTCTACAGGAGAAAACATTACACACAGCAGAAGTAATTAATTATATTTTTGAGCAGAGCCTTAATGGTCTTGCTTGAGAAAATCAGACTGAGACAAATATACAGCCCAATAAGAAACCCCTTTGCTGATCTCTTCAGTGACTTCTTGTTGTCCCCAGAATTAGCCTTAGTACTTTTACATGACATCAAAGACCACAAGCCATTTACATACTGCTTCTTCTGCATAATTACTCCAACACATGCATTCAAATATAAAATACCTTGATGACATATGGTGGGTCCACAGGTCCACAAGCTCTTGTGTACAATGAGCAAAGAATTGCAAGTGTACATGCAAAGGTACAAGCAAAGGCTGCTAGGTGTAGTGAAGACAACGAGAAGATGTGCTCAGGTGCCACAAACAGAACAGTGGTGTTGGGGCGGCCATCTTTTGTTCAAGGCTCAGATCTGAGTCAACGTTCATCAGTTACAACATGGCTACTTATGCTGCCACCACAGAACCAACCAAACCCATGGGACTGCTTACAAGTTGGTTACAAATGAAATGTAAAGGTCTTCTCCATTACACCTATAAAAGGAGTCTCACAACAGGACTCTGAAGATTCACAGAATTACAATCAGGCCTTTCTTTCCAATAGACATTTTACCACTCAAAGTAGGCTAATAACCTACTTGTGGTATCCAGGATACCCACCAATACTCCAGTCTTATATAAACAGTGTCCAAACTGTCTTTCCTCAGGATGAGTTTTCCCTTAAATTCCTTAGGAATTAAATGCTGCCTTCCCCCAGCACAGCTCTCTCATTTCTGCCATTTCTCCTGATAAGGTTGTATATCCTGGTAACTCATTGCAGACACAATTCCCCTCCTGCCCCCAGGAAATTCTTTAGATCCTGTGTACAATGATGGCTACAAATAAATGCCTGAGAAACAGAGATCTTGCCTTATGCTTTCAACATATATTCTCCAATTTCAGTATCTCCTCAGCTGTGACACATGTACCTGTACTCACCCGCACATAGAACATTAACCTCCCCACATGGGGCACTGTGGGTGATTAAGGTTACATGATGTCTGGCAAGTTATCCCCAAACTTTTTTTTAGCTAAGTGAGACCAAACCTCTGAGTTGGAATTACTGTGCAAATTTCAAACACTTCCAACTGATGTTAAACATTAAGTTTATGGAACTATTATTTTTGCTGAAACCCATTTTTATTTTTATCTCTTGGGGATCTCATTTAGGCCAGAATTATACAGATCACGTCTTTATTTTAAGCTGGTGAAAACTGAGGCTAAGTCCATACAGGAGCAGCATCTTCAGCTAACTGTAAACTTCCCAGCGCAGTTACTTCATCTCTGCGTGGCTGGGATCCTGCTGAGGGAAAGCCACACAGTTACTGTCCAAATGAAGTTTATTGAACTGAATGAGAAGCAAATGCATGAACGGTCCAAAATGACAGCCACAAATCAGCACAACAGAGACTAGAATACAGCGCTTCTGGATCTAGGCTTCCTTCACATGTACAGCAAACATGTGCTAGAATTTTACCTTCTATGGCTATATTATCAGAATCATGTGTTGGTAGTCAACTGCTTTCCAATTTACCACATTTGGTACACGATACATCTTGGCATTAAATTTTGTCCTGCTGCACACCATTTGTTTGGTACCCAGTGGAAAACTAGAACTTGTTGATGTCAATCACCCCATGACTCACTACCTTTTCTAGCCAAAGCAATTTGTTAGCTCCTCATTTTTAGTACCTCCTGGAACCAGTTAATGATGAGAGCCAAAGTGACACTGTCTTCTTATTTTATAGACCCAAGGACCCTACATCTCTCCTCTGACTTTTAGATGAAATATCAGCAGCTCCCCTATTGCCAGACTCCTCTGCTTTGGCCCATAGATCTTTTGTCTCTTTTAATAGCATATGCTTTCCTCAACTTAGATGAACATCATTTATTAGGCTCTTAATTTTCTTTATATTCTTACTTTCTCTTGTTTCTTTGCATGCATATGAATGAAATTCATGAGCTTATTAGTGTATTTCGTTTCGTTTCTTCTACTAATTCCTTCTCAAGCCTCACTTTTCTCTGGAGCCAGCTTGAGTTGCTTTCAGATCTTCAAGGTGAACTGGATAGCACCACGCATTTCTGCAGTCTGGTCTATGAAAATACCTTTTACTTAAGTGATTCCTGCCCTTTCTCTGTGCCCTGCCTCAGCCTCATTTGGATTATAAACCCGATAGACAAAGAATATGTCTAATGCTACATTCTCTGCAGAATCCATCATTAAACTCACCAGTGCTATCAGTAGAGACTGTGATCACAATAGCATTCAGAATTTTAATTAACTTTCAGGCAATTGTATTAATACATTACATTGAAAGTCTCTTGGAACATGATTAACTCATTTTAATCACTGCTGAAGTAACAGGCACTGAAGAGAAGCTGATGCAGTGGTGACAGCCTCAGGCACAATTCTCTGGAGCAACTGTTTAGGGTGCATTTGCCTCAGCACACATAATGTTTTTAATGCTAAATCATTTCTATTCTGGAAGAAACATCTAGTGAGTAACCAAAGCAATATCTTACATATATTCTTGTATTTTAGAGAGTAAATGTAGGCTAATATGCAGGGTAATTCAACAAAGAAATTATATTTTTATTTATTTATTAATGAAGTTTATACATTGCTATGTGACTTAAAATCTATTCCTTAAAATCTAATTATGGCTTATCGCTGTCCGTCTCTTTACATGAAATAATAAAGTCACCATTAAAGGTACATTAACCTTTGATTTTTCATCATTAAAGGCATGTATAATATCACAGTTGTCACTAGACCATTTGTCCTAACTGCTTAGCTAATGTTAAGAAACCAGGAGGTGGTGGGCAATGTATCCCTGAATTACCTGTGAGCTATTTTCTTTTTTGTTTAAGAAAATATATATATATCTGAAAGATAATTTCCTCATACATCAAGAATTTATATAAAAGAGTCATTTCTGAAGATATTCCATAAATAATTCCTTTCAATTTCTGTATAGTAAGTCTTGATGAAAGAAATAAATTTTTATGAATTTCTAATGGTAAAATTCAGTTTTTAAAATTATAATTATTAAATAATTTTGAGTCATCCATTTCTCTTAAAAATCAATGTTTTCAGGTTAACTTTTTTATTTTAAAGAAAAGAAAATTAAACAATGATATAAAATTTCTAAACAAGATAGCAAAGGTTTTTTTTTTTATACTGGGAATCGAACTCACAACCTTGTTCTTGCCAGGCAGGCATTATGCTGCTGCACTCTGTCCGTGACTGACTGAATTTTATGTAATTTTCTTGAGTGCTTATGCTAGATTGAGTATTATCTTACTCAGTGAGCCAAGTATAAAGGTCTTTGCCTGTTTGGAGTATAAAATTGATCAAGGAAAATACGTTAGGCAAGTGTTTGTGGGACTGTTAAGTGCTATACGTGGAGAAGGACAAATAGGAGCACATAGAAATAAGACAACATTAACATCATTTCATGGCACAGAAAATGATTCCCTGGGGTTGATAACCTTTTTGGTATGCAGTGCTCTGCCCACTCAAGACCATTCAGTAGTGCAAAGACCAGCCAGCGTTACCTCTATTGGTTAAAATCAAGACCTACTGGAATCAAAAGTTTTAACTCTACCTTGGGCCACCAGATCGCCCCTACCTAGGAGACTCTCTTTCATCCCTTCTCCTTACACTGGCTGATGTCCATATCCCCAGCAAAAAGCTGGGCGTGGACAACGCGTGTGAGACTGAGCGACACAGAGTAAACACCTCTGCTGAAACCGTCCTGCTGATCAGATTGGTAGCTCCCGTGGCATGTGACCATAGAACTTATTATCACTCAGATATAGCCTAGATTTATTCCTAAAAGTAAATAAGAAGCTGTGGTTCTTCCAGCCTGTTTATTATAATGTTCTTTAAATATTTAGGCTGATTTAATGTACACTAGAAGTAGAATTATTACCTTAAAAGGCACAATTTTATTTATTTTATGCTGGTCTTTTTTTTTTTTTTTTTTTTTTTTTTTGGTACTGAGGACCAAACCCAGGGCCTCAAGCTTACTAACAAGCATTCCACCACTGAGCTAAATCCCTAATCCCAAAAAGACATAATTTTAAAACTACCTGGAAGTCTAAACAGGAAAGTGAAAGTAGAGACATTTTCATTAAAGCTTTTGAAAATGGGCAAGCCTAGTACTTCCTCACGTTTAGTAAGTATGCAAAAATATTTGTTACCAGGTGTAGTGGCGCATACCTATAATCCCAGCTACTCAGGAAGCTGAGGTAGGAGGACTGTCAATTGAGGCCAGCCTGAGCAACTTAAATGCCATCTCAAATAAATAAATGAATAATATTCTTTAAATGAATGAATTCCTGCAAAGCTGAATTATTGAACTCAGGTCTTTACCATATCAAGTGTTTTCTGTCAAAGGGCAAAATTTGCCTTCTAACAGGCTAAACTTGATCTGATAGTGTTGGCAATATGAAATTTTTCTCCATTTTTCTCTAGACAATCTCTTTTCAGGGGTCATTTCAACTGTAATTTTCTTTTGAGGACAAGGTTGTAATATGACAGGACCCATCGTTCAACACCATCATTTTCTACGCAGAAGCAGTAGCTTTTGTGTGATGTGCGGGATGCTTCTCAATGAGTACACTGCAAAAGGAGAGGAAGAGGACACACAATGAAAGAACAGGTTGCTGATTCCCACCGCCACACATTTCCATCTTGGATACAGCCAGAGTTTCATGTTTTGCTCAGAGAGTGGCACAGTGCCATCTTCCCAAAAGGTGATCTCACTCCCCAGTAAACCCTACAGCATCTTGACAAGAAAGTACTTCACTCACTTCCAATCTGGGCAGATGGCCACAGGACACTGAAATGTGTACTTTTACCTCACAAGGAAGGCATGTCCCCATGTCATTAGAGAATGCAGAAATAATTGCAAAGAAAGAACGGAGTGGGGTTAAGAGATGGAGACTGTCACAAGAAAGTTAGATATTGATACAAGGCCCTATTTTACTAGTGCTGATGTGGGTGACACCATGGTACTTCTCCCAATGTTAATTATTTCCAAAAGTGTTTAGTTGAATAATACTTTCTTCAGAATTCATAGGAGTAAAATCAATCAGTCACAAGTGTCCATATTTTAAATTTCTCAGTCATATTCTTAAATAGGAGATTTTCATGACTGTGTGACCAATATAGTGTCCATGCTTCATAATGAAACAACATCTGTCACCACCTCCCAGGCCATGGATATCTTGATATTATCATTGTATCCCAAAACAAATTAGTACCCATAACTCATTAATCTGACAGAACAGCAGTACATTTAAATTAGGCATAAATGATACCTGTATTCCTTCTCATAAAATGCTCACATGAAACCAGAATTGCAAAAACAAATAGGTTAACTATAAGGATATATTAAGGTCACGCAACAGAAATAAGTGGCACATGGCTTTGAGATGATTTTTTAATTAAAAACTGAAGTATCAGGTATAGGTCGCAGGGTAGAGTACCTGCCTAATATGTCGTAAGACCCTGAGTTGAAGCTCAAGCACTATGCATCTGTATAATTGCTACCATTTAAGAAACTATAGAGAATATGTATTACATGGAATTCCAGGTCTGTTACAGCAGATTAAATCACTGAGAAGACCAAAAGGGGAGCTCTTAACACTTTGTTACTACAGATATTTTCTTGGCCTATTAAAAGTGACCACACGTATTTATGAGGTGTGAGAACCATATTAGTTAGCTCAAGATCTGACTAACACAATTTTCCTTCCCATTGAATGAATGTGGTCCATTTTACAACAAAAAACAATGTTTGGGCATTTATATTTTTAAAAATCTAAATTAATTTGCCCTTTTTGTAAAATGCTTGGTGCAAAGTCAAATATATTTCTTATTAAGAAAAACCAATATTACCTCAAAATTATTAATATAATACTGAATAATAATAATAGAGAGGTTAAAATAACCTCAAACTTCTGTTGTGCTAAATCTCAAACTGTCCCTGATAATTTCAAGCCCTAAAACTTTCAGTCCCTGTCAGTTATATCTGAGGCTCTTTCCAACTATTTAGGCTGGAACTCAGGGTCATACCTTAAGATGAGACATCCACATTGTGTGCCAGCCTGCTACTTACACTCACTGTCCCTGTAGCACATGCCTGGGAGTTCTTTTTTAAAATATATTTTAATTGACACAGTACTTGTACATATTTATGGGGTACAAGGCAGTATTTCAATACAAGTATACAAAGCATAATGATCAGATCAGGATAATTAATATACTTATCTCCTCAGACATTTATCATTTCTTCTTCAATCTCTCTACTAACTACCTTGAAATATGCAGTTAATTGTTGCCCACCATGGTTATCCTACGGCACGATAGAATGTCAGAAGATATTCTTGTTGTCCAACTTCGTGCCTTGAAGCCTTGGCCATAGCAAAGCAGAGCAGGAAGACTGGAGTCCTGTGCCGCTACCAATACTGTGCAGGGCTATTTCCTGTGCTCCTTGGCATAACCAGGGTTACGGGGCATTGCTACTACTTTCTCAGAGGATGCATTTCAATATTTAGAGGGTCTCTTGCCTTTCTAGTTTGGGTTCATCCGTGGTCATTTCATACTACCAACAATCTACATCCCATTCTGTCAGTTGCAGAATCCAAAAAGTATTAATTGAAAAGAAAATAGACACTTTGGTGAATTTCTGTAAAATAACCAAATATCCTCTAGGACATTAAGTGCCACCTTGCTTTGTAAATGCATAACTTAAGTCCTATCTTCCCAGAACACAAAGTAAAGTCCAATGTATCTACCACCCTCAATACTCTTATATATTCAGATGAAAACAAGAAAAATTATTAAATACTGTTAAGAAGTGGGGATTTTACCAGACTTTTACAGGATTTATGTATTATAATGTCCTTAAAATATTTGAAGCAAGGTGATAAGTAATTCTCATGGAGTCCAGATCAGAGTTACATGAATGAAAAGGCAAGAACCATGGCTTAAATGTCATCTTCCCACCCAAGCAAAAAACTGAGCTCGGCATGATGTCATTAAAGCTTTGGAGACAGGCAATAGTACTTCCTGGAGGCAGAAAGAAAACATTTGATCACCGAAGAATGAATGCAGAAATCTATGTTAAGAGACAAAAGAGGTAGATCAGTGGCCAGTCCACCACTGGAGAACTTCTCAAGGGATAAGCGTTTGTCTCTGTTTTCTATTCACATTCTATTCCTTTTCTCTTTACCTCTCTTCCTACAGTGCTGGTTTTAGGTTCCAGGCCTCCCTTAAAGAGTGTCCTAAAATTTCAGTATATTCCTGGTCACTTTTCCTTACACTCTGGAGAGAGCCGTGTCTTAGCACATAGCCCACAACAACCATGACTGTGAATCCCCTGATATGAAACCCCAGCTCCCACCCCCTTGACACACTGTAAAACGAACACAGGCAGAACCAGCGACGAGGATAAGGAGGAGCAGAAAGAAGAGGAGGAATAGACTGATCACTCTCACTGTTTGACAGAGACCACTATGAAGCAGCTCTGAGCAGGATTTAATATTAATCAATTGGCTTTTCATGTTTATGTATGAGTTTGCCCATGGCTTAGGTCCTTGTCCGGAGATGGGCAGTGGACTCATAGTATGAAAACCTCTATGAGTCACTGGTCCCCACTGAGGCCTGTATTGACCTGTGAAGTTGGAACGCCTCAAAGGACAAGATAAGGCCACAGCTGAGGACATTTGGTTCCAACCCTAGCTGTCTTCGTTATTTTTCTCTCATTGCTGAGACAAAATACCCAACACCCAAAATGAAGGAAGGAAAGGTTTATTTAACTTACAGTTGTGGAGGTTTCAGTCCATACTTGGCTAGCTCAGAGGGAGAGTGGCACATGGCAGAGGGTGAATCTTCATGGCAGCACAGCATAGCAAAAACAACCAGCAAAAGGGAGAGATGGCAGCAGGCAGGCTCTGTCCTTCCATTACAGTGAAACAGGTTACCCCCTCCTAGGGGGCGTGTAGCTCTCACACAGTCTCCATGCCCTCCTCTTCCACAGCCTCAAGATGTGTAAAAAGTAAGCACCTTGGCTTCCTGCTGAGTCACTCTGCCAAACCTCTGGACTTCCCAAGTTGACACAATGTATAAACCATAACACCAGCTAACTAAAGGGGAACTATAGCTGCAAGCATCTCACTCCCCCAGTGAAGGCCTTCCTGGAGTTAGCACAGTTCTCCTAAATTAACATAATATATTACTTGGAGAAGTCCACAAAGGGATTCCCAAGTCCCGCCCAGACTCCTGCATGTTCTTTAGTACTCCCCTCCTTTGTTTGAAAACCAAATAAACACAGGCAGCAGGAAAGTTCTTGGTCTTAACCCAAAGAATCTTGAATTCTCTGAGAGGGTTGAACGCTCCTGAAGCCCTAAAATCATTTCCATTCTCTCACTTATTTAAGCCTTCACCATCCACTCATTTGTAGACCTGAGCAGCCCACAATAATTAAAGGTTATTAACCGAATAACTGGTTCTACTCTCACCCTATTTCTTTTTGCTGCTAGGACCAGATGTTCAGATAATCTGGCTGTACCATCCCCAAGATTTGATTTCTATTCCCAACAGACATTGAAATATTCCTGCAAATAAGTGTATAGCCCTTCAGTCTGGATAGATGACCACAGAAAATGCTCACGGGTGATTGTACCTAGAAATGAGGGGTTCCTCACCTATTGAAGGTGAGTTGTAAAATGATTTTCATGGAATTGTTGAAGAATGAAGAAAGGAAAAATCACTGAAAGGCTAGATCAGTGGTAGTGAACCTATGGCAGGTGTGTTGTTCTGTTTTTCTAAGGTAAAAGATGTTAATGTATGAGGTTTTTTTTCCTTCTAAACTAAAACCTTTGTATTCAGGTTTAATTGTAGTGTTGGTGTTTTACAATACATAAGTGCATTTTGGGTTGCAGTTTGGCATTCGGCCTCTAAAAGATTTGCCATCATTGGGCTGAATGTTGGCCTTATTTATACAAATTGCCATTTGTATGAATAACTACATACTAGCACCAAACTAGTCCTCTAAAAATGGTTTCTTAAAAGGGTTATTTTTTTAAATACTTAAGTATCTATATAATACCCTCTTCAGAATTCTCCTAAGAGAACAAGAAATGTTCATGCTTTGTTCTTCTCAAGCATGGCCTTTGCTAAGAGATGTTTGTAACTATGTAACATGAGTGTGGGTGTCCCAGTTCATAATGAGAATGGCACCTGTGAATGCCAGCCAAATAATAGATACCTTTAGGCTGTCATTATGGACCAGAGAAATCAATCCTCATGAATCACGTTTAGCAATATGGCAGCACATTTAAACTAGGTATAGATAATACCGATCTTTGCATTCATAAAATGGTCATCTGAAATCAGTATTAAAGTATACGAATAAATGAGCTAACTATTGAGACATTCTCCAGAACTAGGAACAAAAATAAATAACATATGGCTTTCAGTGTGGCTTTTCCCAATGCAATTGCAATCATAATACCAGGTGTGATTGCTAACTTGTTGACAGCTTTTTAAATGTCTCATCCACTTGCATGTTCTTAAAACCTTCATCCCTACCTCATCTCCTTAAAACCACTTAATCCCTTACACTTATGAATTTCACAGAATTATGGACATGGCTGAGCTGATAAAACCATGGAGAAAAGCTAAACAGTGTTCCAGTGTTCTGTACCTTACCATGGTTAAAAGACAAAATCATAGTAGTTTTAAAAAATCTTAATTGGGATTTACTCACAATTCTAAAATCAGGCAGCCCTCCCACCCAGAACAGATTCAAAAGGACTCCAGGGCTGCAACATAATCTGATAGTACCTATGGAAAGGAAGGGAGGGCAAGATAGCAGGCAGTTGACTGGGTATAACTTGAGTTTCACCTTACTTGAATGTGATTTCAACAACTGGATGCCTCCAGCCTACTCAGCTACTTGTTACACGGGCTTTCTCCTAAGTAGGCTTTCCATTAGTGTACACACTGTGAAATTTCAGTTTGTTATGAAGAAGCCACCTCGGGCCAAACCTGATTTAGTTTAACACCACAATCTCTGTGATGTTGCAGTATTACATCCTTCTGGGTGCTGGGGTTGGAACACACATATTGGCCAGCCAATTATTTGAGGTATAAAATTTTCATTTCCACTGAATTGATTTGTTGCCAAGTGTGGTAGTGCATTATATCTAACTGCAAGCAAAAATTAGAATATTTGAATATTTGTTTAAAATATTTGAATTAGTTCTTTAGTATATTTCCCAAACACCTTAAATCTATACATTTTACTTTTTGATATATATGTCAAGAGTTCTCCAAAGAAATAGATCATAGCTAGAAAATAGACAGATGATAGATAGACAGATACATAGAACAAGTCTCTAAAGACATATGTCATATGAGACCTAAAAGGCACCCAGTGTGACAATTATCTGTAGTTGATAAAGATTCCTGAGTGGATCCTGGCTAAACAATGAATGAAAACTTCCCAAACTAAATAAAAAGACATGTAAGATTCATGGAAATACAGAGTCTGGCATGAGTCAAAGGCTAAGACAGCAACTCAAAGATAGAGAGAGACACGGACAGACAGACAGAGAGAAGAGACAGAGAGACGAGATGACAGAGAGATAGAGAGAAAAAGAGAGACAAGGAGAGAGAATTTATTTTGTAAAATTGGCCTCAGCAACAGTTAATGCTTGCAAGTGCAAAATCTGTAAGGCAGGTGGGCAGTCAGTCTCTCAGGCAGGGTTTCCAGGTTACAGCCTTGTGGTAGAATCCCCTCTAGCCAGAAAACATGTCCTTTACAATCTTCAACTGATGGGGCAGTCGTGCTCACATTAGTGAGGGTAATCTCCTTTGCTTAAAATCAACCAGAAATATTAACTGCATCTACAAAGTACCTTCACAGCAGTTTCTAGATGTATTTGGCTCAAAACTGAGCCCAAAAGCCTAGCCCTGTTGCCACATAGAGTTAACCATCACAGGTGTGATCTGTACCATCTCACATCAGGTCAAGTTCACCTGTATCACTTATAATTTAAAATTGGCTCAGCTGCAGTCTACGTTACCCCAGATGTCTTCTCTCAGGATCCTCTCCTCCACAATTCCAAGCTCTTTTCCACCAGCTCCAGCAGCCCCATCAGTGATTTGGCCAGAGTCCTGTGCATTGCTTTATGGCCAAGAATCCTCATCAGCTGCAGATTACTGTGTTTTAGGGCTGCACATGTCCTTGGAGTCCTACAGATCAGGACGATCAAACACCTGTGGGTGCCCTTGCGGCCTCATGGAAAACATGACACATGCTTCCTGGTCAAAGCTGCAGTGATGGAGCCCTTGTCCCTTCTGACCTAGTCACAGTCTCTTAGATTGCATATATCAAGGGTAAAGGAAGGTTTTGCCTGGCAGTGAGCTGTGGCTTCCCCAAGCCACTGCTGGCTGAAAACACAGCCACACTGTCCTTTAGTTATTTAACCCCCACAGGCCCTGCCACAGGCTCAAACAGTAAGGCTGGCTAGGGCAAGTGTTCCAGACCCCACTATAGGATGTAGCTGAGATTCACCTCTTCCTGGGCCACTTTACCTTGACCTTGAGCTTATGTAACAGGATTCTGTCTGGTTTTTGACCAACACCCCTGTTATGGTTTGTGTCTGGATAAACTCCGAAAGCCTCATGCAGTCTTGGGGGGCAGCTTTTCCAAGAGAGCTGAATATAGTTTGTGATTGTCTAGTTCTGGAATTGGGGATGTGACTGCTGCACCCACCCTAGGGCAGGGAGCCTAAATACCATACAAGGGAAGGAAAGAGGGCTGGTTTCCCCCTTTTGGCTCTTGTTGCTTTTGTATCTTCCAACGCCTTGAATAGGTCCCCCCACCCCACCACGCAGCTAAGTATGGACTGAAGCCTTCGCAAACTGTGAGCTAAACAAATCCTCCCTCTTTAATTTGGGTGTTGGGTATTTTGTCCCAGCAACAAGAGAAAAGTAACTAAAACAACCCCTTAGTGAGACTTGGTGTTTTCTTGATCTCAAGCAAGGCTTATGAGTCATGAGACTTACAAAAGTAGGAAGAAGTCACAGTTCTGGGAGGGACTCAACTTGTTGTTCCTAGAAGACCAAATCCCTTATTAAAGCCTGCCACTCCTGCAGCTGCATCCTGCTCTCACAAATCAAGGGCATGGAAGGGGTTCTGTGACAAACAAAAAAGCATTCCCTTTGTATACCTCCCGTAAGTAATGTATGTGTGATATTTTTAAATGTATATAAACTATATATAACTAAAATAATCTCTAGCGAACCTTTCCAGGGCAAAGGCACTTTGCCCCGGGATGAGTTGCTGTCTCCTAAGCTAGGCAAAGCAATCATTGGTACCCTTTATTTGGCACTTTTTTTTAGAAAATGACATTTAAAGAGGCCAAAAAAACTGTTCTGCTTACTGGGCATGCCAATATACTGCATGATATTTCAAAACCCTCTTGATTTGCTGCACATGTCAAACTGAATCTGCTTAATTCCCTGTTTTGTCTCTATCTAGAATATCCACATGGAACTATGTCTTTTTCCTTCTTTTATCTTTTTTCTTTCCTTCTGTCCCTCAAATCCAAAATCCCATTGCTATTACTCTTGCTAGGTTTTTCAGTGACCATGCATTTATTGATATCCAACGTTGGCAAATGTTGACAAGCAAGGATATGGAATTAGCATAGCCAACAGCAACAACCTCTCAATGGTATTAAATTTTTAATGTAGAGAACACAAACAAATTATCAGCCCAAGAGTATACCATTTTTCTTGCATATGTTATTAAATCAAAGAAAGTAAAGCCAGAAAAAATGAAATAGAATTAAAAATATGAGTACATTATGGCATTAAATTTCTGTCAGATGAGCAAATACAGCTTTAGGTAACAGCCCTTGTTTGTGATCGTAGGATTTCTCTGGCTCAGAACAGAAGTGATCAAGAAGTAGATAAGTGCATTTTTCTGTTTTCAAGATTTCTGAAGTTTAATTTTAAATATTCACTGTCATAGTAAATTGCTGTAGACCAATGTATTCCTTCTTTTATTAGTACATGTTTGTCATCCATAATGTTCACATTCATCAGGGAGAATTTGTACCCGTACGTGACATATCTTAGTTCCTTTTCGTTCCCATCCCCCTCCTCTCCCATCAACCCATCTACCCCTCCCCATTTACAAGTTTTCTTTCCATTTTCCTTCCATTCTTTTCTCTTTTTAAGTCTCTTTTCTCTCCCTTCCTTTCTGCCTCCCCTTTCCCTTCCTCTTCCCACTTGAACAAGTTCTTTCTGCTTCCCTCCTGCACTTTGCTCCTCATTTACCCTTTGGGTTTCTCATGAAAGAGAAACAATGCAGTATTTAAACTTGTGTGTTTAATTTATTTCCCTTAAAATGGTGGCCTTGAAATGCACCCATTTACCTAAATATATCTCAAGTTTATCCTCTTTGTGGCAGAATTTTATATATATATATATATAGTGTGTATATATATATATATATATATATATATATATATATATAATCTCCAATTATCTGCTGATGGGCATATGGGCTATTTCCAAGATTTAGCTATTATAAATTCTACTTCTATAAACATGGATATGCATATATCATTGTGGTATGATGCTTTTAACTCTTTCAGGAATATACCTAGAAGGTCAATAGCTGGGTCAGATGGAGCCTCTAGGTTTGAATTTTTGAGGAATTTCCACACTTATTTCCTTAGTGATTGTATCAGTTTACACTCCTACCAACAATGGAGAAAGGTTCCTTTTCCTCATAGCCTGCCCAGCATTTGTTCTTGGTCATTTCTTGTTCATAGCCACTTTTTCTGGGGTGAAATAGTGTCTCAATGTTGATTTAATTTGCATTTCTTGAATTACCAATGATGTTGAACATTTTTTCATATATTTATTTGCTGCTTCTAATTCATCATCTAAGAAGTTATTCTAATGCATTCATATCAGTGAATACAATTACATTTCAATTAATTTAAATTCCATTTTTCTAGTAATTTAAGAACTGACAACTATCAAATAATTTTTAAAAAAACACAGCCTTATCTTTAGAAAGATTAACAAGAGCTAAACTGAGTTTTCCCTTCCTAAAATTTATTCTGACAGTTAATTCTTATTGGCAGCAAACTTCTTGCTAAACAATATAATTTAATGAGACTCAAAGAGCAGAAAATTAAATCATTTACACCAAACAGGCTTTTCACTAGCAAGACAAAGCTTATTTTATAAGCTCTTCATCTAAAAATGTATCTATAATTAGAATGAGGTCTTAGTTATTTTGTCAACTTGGCATTTTAAACAGGAGGATTTACTTCCATGACACTTTTCTACATTCTAAATTGTGTATTGGAAATCTCCAGAAAAGCTAAATGATGTGATTTCTTCCTGTACCTAAAAACCATGTTGATAGAGCTAACTACATGTTAATTTTATTCCTATTGACTCAGGACCTCAGGCTGTAGAGAGATAAATATTAACCTCATGATATTGTGAAGTGACTGCTATTTATTGAATACTTATTATACATGTGTGTATATATAAGTACATAAAGATGCATTTAATTTAATTTTTCAATAACCTTACTATATAGAAATCAATCATTATCTTAATTAGCAGGTGAGAAAACTAAGAGTCAGTGAATGGTAGATCTGGAACCAAGACCCAGTGAGGCCAACTTCACCGGTTTGATTTTTTTATGTGTGTGTGGTCCTGGGCTTCGAACCTAGGGCCTTGAGCATGGAAGGCCAGAGCTCCACTACTGAGCCACATCCCAGCCCTTGAGGCCAACTTCAGGATTTTAAATTCATCATTTCCTTTCACTCTTCTCTGTATGTTTGTTATGGGCCCAGCAGTGGTCTAGGGCCTGTGAAGAATTTTTAAAAGGTACGAGGAATTATCAATTTGTTGAGCAAAGTTTAAAATTTGTTTCAATAGCAAGACAAATGTAACAACACCATAATAAAAAATTATAACAATAGCTAAAAACTTGTGAGTGCTTTATGTCCAGCACTCTTCTAAATTCTGTGCATGTAATGGACTGATTTAATTCACAGAGCCATCCCCTTGGTGAGACTCACATTTATAGATAAATGTCAAAACACTATAAAGCAGCTTACCCAGGAAATGGACCCATGGAGTCTCACTCAAATTCCACACTCTTACCCAGGAGGGTCGCAAAATCCTTTTGAGAACAAATATGGCAAAAGAAAATCAAGGGGTTAGAAAAGGGCTCACTTCTTACCCATCACTGCTCTCCCTCCAGGAAAGGACCCTATCCCTACAACCTTGGCACAAATTAGGAGATGAAGGTACATCAGGCACAAAAGCTTCCTGGCTACCTCTGCAGTTTAGTACGTGTAACCCAGACTCGGAAAGTCATGAGATTGAAATGGGATCAAAGGCACTCGAAGTTCGTGTGCCAGCTGGGAAAGTAATGACACTTGGTGGCGTCCATGAATGGAGTTTCAAGAGTACAATATCTACCCATAAATACCATGTTTACCTCCTTCGACCTTTATGGCGTTATGTGAGTTATTTGCTTAGAACCCATCCTGAAACATAATGAGCTGTCAATGCTTGTTAAATTAATTAGATATCAACATCAGTGGATAGGCTCAACTTCCCAAATCCTTCATTTTTATTCTTTCCTCACAGCCACTATCTCATCTTATATAACCTTCACATTTCTCACGGGCATCACTAAAACAGCTTTTGCCTGGCTCCTGAGTCCTAGACACAAAGAGAACGTCACAAAGAATAAACATTCTCAGAGCTAGGGAGGGACTGAAACTTCTGTGGGCAAGTCGTGATGAACGAACGTATGGGGTGAAGAAAAAGGAACTTGATGAGATGTGGAAAGGGTGCGAAGGAACCATCGCAGAGGACAGAGAGAATGGTGGGGACGATCTGGAAGCTAACGGCACAGCGCATACAGAAATCACTGTACCCCAACGTATTTGCCTCCGTAAAACTGCTGCCTCTTATACTATTAGAACATGTCAGAAAATGCACACTAATGTCAATGATGTGAGTACATTTGTTTCCTACAAATTGTCACGTTTTCATACTCTTAAAGTCATCCTCTCCAATCTTCCGTTAAGTAATTTTGCTTGAGGCAGGGATGTAGCTCAGCAGCACAGCACCTGCCTGGCAAGTGCAAGGTCCTGAGTTTGATTTTTGGTAACGCCCCCAAATTGCTTTCATATTAAAAAAACAAACTCACATTGTCTTAGCCTCTGTTTTATTTTGTGTTTGTTTGCTTTGCTTTGCATACTGGCGATTAAAGCCAAGCCCTCACACATGCCAAGAGAACACCATCACTGAGTTGAAGCCCCGACATTTTTTGAATGCACTTATTTCTGATTCTTTTAGTCTCTTATAATTTCTGTTCTATTATTGCAATTATTCATAAGGTAAGGAAATTATCATTTAAAAGTATATTATTTGTTGTAAAGTTCTTTTTCAGGAAAAATAAAAACTCTTATTCTTTATGCTGAAAATATGGGACCTTTTACCAAATTCCATACATAGGCACCTGTTCTTTGGTTTCCTTCAAATGTAATAATAGAGGCACTTTAAATTCTCTGAGCTTCCTCCATTAGGCAAAGCTATTAAAGGTTTTATTATACTCCATAGGAAAAAATAAGGCTTTTACCATTTTCTGGATTGTTTTTGCAATTTATAAAAAGTTTAGTACAATGACACCCCAAGTGTTCCCACACCCACCACTGACAATAAAGGTGCTTGGAGGCGATTTTGTTGGCTTCCTTACAGATGCGCACTCATTTGGGTAAATGTCACTTCCAAATGGTTTATCACTGGTTAATTTGGCTTTTCTTATTCCTTCAAGGTATCTTAAATTGTTGGTTTCTCTCTGTTACTGAAATTGTCTGTTTCGGATTTTAAAATGTTAACATTTTCTTATTTCGTATAGAGCTACTCTTCTTTTCACCCCACACCATGAATCAGGGTTAGGTTTCAACCTGTCAGATCAGGGATTCAGTGCCAACCAGCCCTCTGCCTGGGCCACAGGGCTCCGGATTGGAGTGGGCGGCAGAGGGGGCGCAGCTGGTCCCCACTGCTTTCTGCCTTTCCCTGTCTTTCCCCATTTTCACCTCCAAATAATGAAGACTGTCCCGTGAGGTCAATTCTAATTTTGTATAATTACAATTCTTGACGCTATTTTAAAAATAACATTCTTGCCTGTAGTTTTTGTGTTCTCATTATATGTAGCGTTATTTTCTTTCCTTACGGGATGTTCTGATGAGGGTGTCTGGGTTCTGGGGGAGCCTGGACCCAAAGAATCTCAAGCTGGTCCAGTCTGTGCTGGAGGTCTAGCTCCTGCCCTAGGCAGACTTGTTGTGTCCTCTTCCCAAGCCCATTCTCCACTTCTTCCCCAGCACCACCTAGAAACTAAAGGTCAAACCACCCTCACAGCAAATACTGGTGGCGAGACTCAAGTGTTTCACCAATAGAAACCAGCGTAAGTCATGGATGGGACTTGACCTTTATTCAGTTAACAGGAAATGACCCCCCCTGTACTTACTTTACCACTCCTTTGTGCTGACAGGACACAGACCTGTGTAAGGTACAGCTTCCGCCATCCACATAAGCCTGTGCCCTAGAGATGGAGAAATGATGGAAGCAACCTATTCATTAAATGGCCGTATGGAGCAGGGGCATGCAAGCCCAAACTGGAGAAACAGTTGTATGAGAGAAAAATAAGTTTCCTTGTGTTGCAAATCACTGTGTATTGTATGCTTGGAATATTTTTTTAGTAGCTTAGTATTTACTCTGACTATTCCTGAGTCAGGACAGATATATTTCATCCCATGTTGTCCCACAAGGGATGCAAAAGTCCTGTCGATGTGGCAAGGAAAGCTCACCTCTGCTGGTTTTTGCTACATTACTGATAGATTCACCAGTCAGTGTTAAATGAGCTTACATCTTTGCAGCTCTCTGCTCTAGACAGTATATAAGAAATGATAACAGCTTAGTTTCTCAGAACTAAAAGGGAAATGTGTGCAGTAAAGGAGATGACGAGAGATCTCAAAAAGGCTGTGGTCCTCGTGTAACTGACGGACCTCACTGACGGAGATGGAGGGATGGAACACACTCGCAAAGGGTCAGCGGTAAGAAGGGTTGTTAGCTCAGTCAGAGCATGCTGAGCACAGTAAGAAAATGAAAGATAAAACCACAAAGGCATCCTTGGAGGACACTTCTGGAGCAGTAGAAAACCAGGAAGCCAGGCTTGGAGCAATGACCTCAAATGTCAGACTTTATCATTCAGTAAAGGATTGCAAGGCTTTTTCAAAGTCTCGTAATTTATCCAGGCCTAAGTAAATGCTCTTTACCTCTCTTTGTTTGAAATCATTCTTACTGCTGGTAGGTGACAAGTGAAAACACGAGTTGGTGAATTTCTCTGAAGCTAGAAGGCACTTTATAAGCATTACAGAAAACATTACTGCTATTGTCAAGGCCAGCATAGACCACACCACTGAGTTATTTACTGTTCCCATGACAACTCCAAATTTTTTCATATCTATTGTGTAGGCTGGTTGGTGAATTTTAGGAAGATGCTAAACTGATCGAAATGTACAAGGTATTATAAATTACATAATGAATGCTTCAACTTAAAATTTTTACAGTAAAAAACTGCCATTTATCCCTCTCGAAATACTTCTTGCTTAAAGCACGTTTGTCCCATCAGTTTTGCCTCTTTCCGAAGCAGTCTGGAGCATTTCTTTCTGAGGGTCACTGCGATGTGTGATCACCATACCGTGAGTGTGGCTACTGAGCTCCTCCCACGGAAGGGCAGGCCCACACAGATACTACTGTGTCCTCGTGAGCGTTATACCCTGGCTCTGATATCATGTAACTCAGCTCTTCTCCACAGTCAAAACAACCATAAAAAACAAACCTTTTTAATTGATTCAGGACATTGAGCCAGCCACTAGCAACTAAAAGCCTGGAAGAGGACTCCAGAGCTGCTTCTGAAAACGGCAAGAGCAGTGTGATGTGTGTTTGATGCAAGATGGAGTCTTCTGAGGGATGTTGGTGGCAATATGATTTTGGCTGTAGCAATTTTTAAAATACAAGTATTCATTTGTATTTATCACATTTTGTATTTATAACTCATGAGCTTTGAATCTGAATGTTTTCTTTAACTGCCACATTGTAAACTTAAATGTATAGATATATGCTTTTAAACTAGCACACTAGGTTTTTAGATTGGGCTGTTTTCATCTTTCAAATTTAAGAGAAATGTACATATTTCCTACTTATTTGCATTTGGATTACATCTTCATCAGTGATGGGCTTTTTTCTTTACTTGCCCAAACTCATTATTCTTTGTCACTCTAAGAAAGTAATATTCATGGGTTAGAATTTAAAACATTCCCAGAATAACATTCATAACAAATCTCTCTTTTTTTGTCTGAGTTACTACACAATCAGAAGAAATAGGCTGGGGATATAGCTCAGTGGAATAAGTGCCTGCTTGGCAAGCGCAAGGTCCTGAGTTCAATCCCTGGTTCTGCAAAAAAGAAAAAGAAATTCTAATTCTTCATACCTAAAAATAATAACCAGTCAGAAGAAATATAAACGGGGGGAATGATGTCTCATTACAAAATTTTATATAAAGATTATTTTTACTTCAAAAATAAAATTGCTTCCAAATTCCCTAATTTGTACCTATAAACTGACATAAAAGTAGAAAGTCTATAGATATTTTAGATAAATAGAAATGAGAGAGATTATGACTTGTGTATAAGTTCAGTGTAGCCAGAAACATAATAACCCCATCACCCCACCACACTTTTATGTGAAAATTGTGTACCGTATTATCTTAGAACAGACAATAAGAGATATGAAGGAAACATGACACTAAAATCACAATGTCCTTATCAGAGAAAAGGTCTATACTATTTGTGTTATTCTTTCTATTAACTTACTTTAGTTTTCATTACTTTCCTAAAACCCTATGTCTTGGTTACTTTTTCTCGTTGCTGAGACAAAATACTCAAAGCCCAAAATGAAGGAAGAAAAGGTTTATTTAGCTTACAGTTTGTGGAGGTTTCAGTCCATACTTGGCTGGCTCAGAGGCAGAGTGGCACATGGCAGAGGGCGAATGTTCATGGCAGCACAGCACAGCCAAAACAACCAGCAAAAGGGAGGAATGCCAGCAGGCAGCCTCTTCTCTTTCCTTACATTGCAAATACGCTACCCCCACCCAGCGGGTGTGGAGCTCTCACACAATCTCCATGCCCTCCACTTCCACAGGCTCAGGATGTATACAAAGTAAGCACACTGGCTTCCTGCTGAGTCACTTAGCAAACCTCTAGACTCCCCAACTGACACAATGTATCAACCATAACAATCCACCCCTTGTCAACTTGGCAACCAGACACATTTCTTTAACCCAAGACTCATGTACATCCCTTTATGTAAAAGGCATTTAGTCCACCTGCAACAGTTGCCAAAGTTCTAACAATTTCAGCACTGCTGAAAAGTCCCAGTCCCAAGTCTCCTCGGAGATGTAAGGCAAACTCTTTAATTACAAACCCCAGTACAAATGAAAATTAAACATTTCCAAAACTTAAAGGTGCAAAATAAACATTACCATTCCAAAAGATACAAACAGGGATACAGAGCATTGAGAGCAAAGCAAGTCCAACATCTAGCAGGGCTAACATTGTGTTCCATAATTCCACACCCAGCATCTGAAGTAACTTGTGGTACACTGTGAGCTCCAAAGGGCTTGCATGAGTCCACCCCTATGGCATTTCTGGTGGTTACAGCCTCCACAGCTTCTCTCTTATGCCTGCTTTGCTCCCCCCTTGCAGCTTTCCTCAGATGATCCACAGTCTTGTCTTTTCTAAACTTCTGAGGTCTTCAGGGAACCTTTTGCTTCACACTCACAGCCTCACACACTGCCCTCTCAGGGGCACACTGCCTGGCCTCCCAGGCCTTCTGAAATCTGGGTGGAAACCTCTTTAACCTCAGAACTCTTGCATTTTCCTTGCACCTAAAGCCAGGGCCACGTGGATGATGCCAAGGTCTGCTGCCACCTGGAGCAGTAGCCAAACTTTTCTCTCTCTTGGCCATAGGGATCGAGTGCCTGGATCGCTAGGCACACTGAATCCAATTCTGAGGAACAAATTCTCTATGCCGCCTCCATTCTGGAACCTGGTGCAGCTGCCACCTCCGCCATTCTGGAAAACGGCGCTCTTTGGCTTCCTTTTCAGCAATAGGGATCCCCTCAGCCTTATCTTTGCAGTCCATAGCTTTAGTCGAGCTTTCCTTCTGGCCAAACTCACAACATTTTAAATCCTCCTGCTGGCCTCTTTGCTCTTGATTCTCCATATAAATCTGGCTAAAAGCCCCCAACAATAGCCATGCCACTTCCCCAACATTTGACTGCCTTAACATTTCTTTTGCCAGATTAATCAGTTCACTGCTGCCCCTAATCTCAGTCTTAGGCAAAGTCTCTGGACACGAGCAAAATGCAGACAAACTTTCTGCCAAGCCATAACATACATCGTCTGGGGTCCAACAACCAATGAAGTCCTTCTTCCCAGCAGAAACCTCCTGAACCTGGTCTTTACCAGCAGGATTTCCATCAGCCTTCTGGTCTTCTGAGCTCCGACCAGACATCTCCAAACCTTTCCAAACTCTTCGCACAAGCAATTTCCAAAGGCTTTTGAACCACATGGTCAGGTATAGTCACAGCAACAACCCCACTCCGCTGGTACCAAATTCTGTCTTGGTTACTTTTTTCTTGTTGCCGAGACAAAATACCCAAAGCCCAAAATGAAAGAAGAAAAGGTTTATTTAGTTACAGTTTGTGGAGGTTTCAGTCTATACTTGGCTGGCTCAGAGGCAGAGTGGCACATGGCAGAGGGCGAATGTTCATGGCAGCACAGCACAGCAAAAACAACCAGCAAAAGGGAGGAATGGCAGCAGGCAGCCTCTTCTCTTTCCTTACATTGCAAATACGCTACTCCCACCCAGCAGGTGTGGAGCTCTCACACAATCTCCATGCCCTCCTCTTCCACAGGCTCAGGATGTATACAAAGTAAGCACTCAACCAAACGTCTAGACTCCCCAAGTTGACACAATGTATCAACCAACCCTAATTCTTCACTATCTATTCGCATGATGTTGGTGTCACATTTATGGTGCTACTGTATATGCTTTTGCTGTTGCTCTTTGGAAAATCCAGTTTTCTCTTACTTCAAGAATAAAAGTCAGTGATAACTCATCCTATTGAATTTTTATTTTCTCTCCCCATTTCTTACTATTAATCTAAAATACTACTCACTTGTTTAGACTATTAGGCTAATAGTCAAGTATAATTCATGATTGCTGTCATTATCTCTAATTCTAGGTAAAATCTGTACCCTTAAAAACTCTCTTGAATTAAATTTCCATTAACACATAACCTTCCAGTAGAAATTACTGTGTTACAGGATGAAATAATTTTTCTTTGCTCCTGGCATCCTAAAGAATACATCTTAAATTTATTTTGTTTCTAAATGACATAATCCCTGGATTTTACATAACAATCTGCTAAAACCTCTGACATTGCCTTTTTTTCTCTTTCTTTCTGAACTAGAATGTAAAGTTTCTCAAAACAGTGATTTGTTTTGTTTGCTGCAGTGTTCCCAGGGCCTAAAAAACTGACACATAATTGGAACTCAAGAAATATGTGCTGAATTAATAAATTATGTGCTAGAGCAAAGGCAGCAATGTCCTGTGTCTTAATGCAGATAAATATCCTACTTTTACAAAGGGTCTGCTATAATTCTTAGGTTGTTGTAATAGTTAATTATGAGGTCAAATTGAATGGACTAAGAAACACCTATCAGATTAATAGAGCACAGTTCTGGTGTGTCTGTGAATGACTTACTTGTGGCCTGCAAACTGAAGAGGAAAGACCCAACCTGGATGCGGGTGACACCAGCCAGTGGGCTTGTAACCTGGATGCAATAAAAGGGGAAGAAAGAGAGTCTTCTCTTGTTTGCTCCGAAGAGCTCCAGTCTTCAACCATCATCTCTGGATGCCCATGTCCAGTTATTTCAGGCTTCTAACACAGAACCTTTGGTTTCCCGGTACAGATTTGCCCCAAACTCTGCAGTAAGCTACGGGCCTTCAGCTGTCTACTGCATCGTCTGGCTCACCAGTGCACAGACAGACACTTTGCATTCTTCCACCTGCTGGCTCCGCAGGCACCCATAGTAAGCCACTGCAGATCCTTTACACACACATATATCCCTCTGGGGGGCCCTAAGACAGACATCACCCACTGGAACGTGAAGAAGGCTGTTTCCCATAATGCTCTCACCTTCTTTGGTGCTCCTCCCTTCCTGGATTTCAGGCCTGAACCATTGCTCTGCTGTCAGAAGGAATATTGTCTGACAAAGAAACACGTTGGCCCTCAATTGATAAATGAGTTCTTAAGCTATGTCCCAAAAATTGCTAGGTCCTACTGGTGATAACAATACTAGCAAGATATAGACTTTGCTAATCACCTGGTGCTAAATGCTGGGAAGTATAAAAAAGAGGACAGTTACCCACCAACCAGCTCCCATGCGAGGGGATCACTCAGCTGTCTTTTGTAATTGCTCACGTGACAAGAAACTGAGGCCTTCTGCCAACAGCAGCATGAGTGACATATCAAAGAAGTGGATCTTCCAGCCTAACTCAAGCCTTCAGTTTACTAATATCCCCACCAACTTCTTGACAAGAACCTCACGGAAGACCCTCAGAGTTCCTCTATTGTTTCCCAAAACCTGACACGCAGAAACTTTAAGAACTGTATGCTTCTAGTTTTAAGCCACTAATTATGGATATGGCTCATTATGTCGCAATAGTCAAACAGACTTTGTGAAAATGAACTTACAAATGATGCTAAACCTTGCTGATGGGAGCAAATACTTTCACCCAAGATGAGCACTGTTGAAAGACTTCTGAGAATGTACAGAGCATGTCATCATCCAGAGCACAAGTTATCATGCGCTGAGAATTTGGAGCCCCACTGTTCCTCCTTCATACCTGATCACAACTCCAGCTAAACATAATGAGTTTCCTAAAAGCCAAATAAAGAAGAGCTGATAAAGCAAGAAATTAAGAATGGATTCATTCTTTCCTTAATAAACACCCAAGAAAAAGTGCATTAGCTTCACAAAGGCCAGTGTACAAATGCATGTACATTTCTGGGAGCATATTAAATCTCTGACAAATAATAATACTAAGATCTAAAACACAGTAAACTGCCCTGATGCATTCACTTCCAATGTAAAATAGATAAAAAACAATACAAAATGCAAAGAAATATACTTGAGAGAAAGGATAGTAACTAAAAATGCCAGTCTTTACGCTGAGATCAGTTTGTTATTTGACCACTCATTTGTTTTTTTAGTACCTGTTGGTTTTAATTCCTTTTTCCTGGTCCCATCAGAAATGACCCTTCTAGGATTTCACTAACACAATATTAATACTTCCATCAGTTATTTTCTCTCCTGACTTCATTTCACTCTTCCCTTTTATAACTTTGTACCAAAGTTCTAAGTTTCTGGCTTTCCCTGGGCTGAGATTTATCCCAAATCCAAGAATAATCTGGCTCTTGAGGTTTCTTTATGAATTCATACACACTTGCCCACCATACATGCTGATGTTTTGCTGTCCTTCGTTTATTCTGAGAGCCTGACCCACAGACAAACGTTAGTTGTTAGTTGTTTTGTCAGTGCCATGGATCTCTGACCCTTTGTTTCCTAGCTGGTTAGCTTTGGGGAGGATACCTATGCAGTTAGTGCATTGAATCCCTACTTTGTCTTCTCAGAAATAAACTCCCTGAAAATTCCTATCTCAGCCAATTTCTCTGGCCTCCAGTTCAATGCCTTCCTAAATGTCCAATACCGCACTTACTTCCTTTCACAGAGGCATAGCTTGTTAGAGATAGAAGGTACTTAAAGGTCATTTTCCACCCCATGCCCACCAGCATGGGAACCGGGCTGAGTCCAGGCAGTGTCTGAAGCCTCGGTGATCATGATCACCCCCACCCCACATTCTGGCTGAAGCTTGGCTGAACCTCAGATAGCTTCAGGAACCCCAGTGACCTGCCCCCACCCCTCCTCCACTAGTGTGCTAGACAGGTGGAGCCCTAGACACTTTCTGGGGCTTCAGTGGCCATTCCCCACACTCCCATACCCCATAAGGGCTGAGCTGAACTCTGGTCAGCATCAGCAGCTTCAATGCTTGTGACCTCACCCCTCCCGCACCAGCATAGGAATGGAACTGGGTCCTGGGCAGCATCTTAAGCCTGGGTGACCATAACCTGTGAGCCATCCCCCACCCTTGTGGAAGCCGGCTGAACCCCACACAGCTTCAGGATCCCCAAAGAGATTCCCCTGCCACTCCACCACTGGTATGGGAGCCAAATGAATGCCAGAAAGCTTCCGAAGAATCTGCGACTGCTCTCTGCCCCCACACACCACTGCAGGAGCCATGCTGAACACTGAGGTCTTTTGGATTCTTGCCCCACAGGTTCCACACCATCGTGGCAGTGAGACTAAGCTCCAGGGAACCTCTGGATCTTCAAAAAATGACAAAATGAAGGAGAAAAATGCAATCTCAAACCTCTACCTCACCCAGAACAAGTCCAGCAGACATTGACAGAGAAGAGCTTGGAAGTCAGACACCTGAAATATCTGAAATGATAGCAACTGAAGTAAAGAGACAACTCCATCAGGCCATACCAGACATCAGATCAGAAATAATCTCCCAGGTTAAAAAAAAAGTTAACAATAATGAAAGACTTGCTCAGCACATCCAAAGAAGACATAGATAAGAAAATAGAGGAGCATAGACAAATCATGGAAACCTTGAAGAAACAATATAGGAAAGAACTAGAATGCATGAAAAAGATTCAAACAGATATCCAGGAAATTAAAAATTCCATGAAAATCTGGCAAACCACTTGAATGAAGCTGAAGATAGACTTGCAGACCTTGAAAACAGCATTGCCAGTAACAACAATGAAAGGAAGGATCTCTTCAAAATAACAAGGAACCAGGAAATAACAATTCAACAACTGCAAGACAAACTAATGAAAAACATTCTAAGATTAATAGGTGTCAACAAAACAGCAGAAGTTAACACAAATGACATTAAAAGACTATTTACAGAAATAATAGCAGAAAATTTCCCAAGCATGCAAAAAGAATCAGACATATATTAAGTGAGGCAAATAGAACTCCAATTACCCATAACCAAAATAAATTTAAAATCATACTAAATGGGCAAAAATTTAAAGCATTTACTTTAAAATCAGGAACAAGATAAGGATGGTCACTGTCACCACTCTTATTCAGCATAGTTCTGAAAATATTAGTCAGAGCAATTAGACAATAGAGAGAAATAAAAGGGATAAAAGTAGGAAAAGAAGTGAAATTATCATTATTCTCAGATGACATGATATTCTATATAGAAGACCCTAAAAACTCCACGAAAAGGCTTATAGATTTAATAACCAAAATCAGTAGTGTAGCTCGATACAAAGTCAACACTCAAAAAACAGTAACATTCCTGTACACAAACAACAAACCCACTGAGACAGAATTTAGTGAAACAACACCTTTCATAATAGCACCTAAAAATGAAATAATTAGGAATCAATCTAACAAAGGAAGTAAAAGATCTATACAAGGAGAATTACAGTATTCTAAAAAAGAAATTTAAATTGATTTCAGAAAATGCAAAGATATTCTTGCTCATGGATAGGAAGAACCAACATTGTGAAAATGGCCATACTGCCAAAATTTTTGTACAGATTCAATGGAATCCCAATTAAAACACCATTAGTATACCTCACAAATCTAGATAAAACATTCCTAAAGTTCATCTGGAACCAGAAGAGGCCTAGATTAGCAAAAACAAAGGAAAGGCAGGAGGCATCACAATTCCTGACTTGAAATTATATTACAAAGCTACTGTGATACAATCAGCATGATACTGGCACAAAAACAGACCTGAAGATCAATGGAACAGTTTAGAAGATACAGACACAACTAAAAACATACTCAGTCACCTTGCCTTTGACAAAGGGGCAAAACATGTTCACTGGAAGAAAGATAACCTTTTTAATGAATGGTGCTGGAAAAACTGGCTTTCCATAGGCTGAATACTAAAACTAGACCCATGTGTATCACTATGCAATAAACTCAAGTCAAAAAATGGATCAAAGGTCTAAATATTAAAACAGAAATACTAAATTTATTGGAAGAGAAAGTAAGTAAAAATCTTGAAGACCTGGGGTAGTCAGGGAGTTCATGAAGAAAAACCAAACTGCATGAGAAAATCTGCAAAGAATCAACAACTGCGATTCCATCTTATTGAAGTTTTTGCACATCCAAAGAAATCACTAATAGAGTAAAAAGAAAAACCTACACATTGGGAAAAAATTTTAGCTAACTGTCCCTCAGAAAAAGGACTTCTATCTAGGACATATAAAGAATTTAAAAAATCAGGCCTCTCAAATTCAAAGACCCAATCCAAAAATGGGCATCTGAGATGAATATGCACTTCTCAAATGTTAAAACACTAATGATGAATAAACACATGAAAAAATGTTCAACATCATTAGTAAATTGGGAAATACAAATTAAAACAACACTGAGATTCCATCTCACACCAGAAAGAATGACTGTCGTCAAGAAATCAACCAATAACAAATGCTGGAGAGGCTGTGGGGAAAAAGAAACCCTACTCCACTGCTGGGAGGAGTGTAGATTGGTGAAAGCACTGTGGAAATCAGTTTGGAGATTCCCCACAAAACTAGTATTGGAAGTCCTATTTAACCCAGCTATTCCCCTTCTGGGTACTTTCCCATAAAGTTAAAAACACAACGATATATGTTTACCCATGTTTATAGCAGCACAATTTGTTATAGCTAAATCTTAGAAACAACTCCAATGCCCATCAACTGAGGAATGGATAAAAAAGATGTAGTATTTTTATACAATGGAGTATTACTCAGCTATAAAAAAGATAAACTCAAGGCTTTTATAGGTAAATAGATGCAACTAGAGACCATACACATCAGTGAAATAAATCAGACCCACATGTGCAAACATTGCATCACCTCCCTAGTGTAAGTATCTGAAAGAGTAAATAAAACCCAAAACATACAATAGATATTAAGAAAGGGAAAGAAATTGCTCCAAAGAAGAAACAACTGGGATGAGGGAAAAGAGAAAAAGAAAGAAGGAAAGGAAAATATATATATGTACACAGAAGGACAGCTGGGATAACTGTACTGCTGATGCATAATGGTTTATTGAAAGGAACAGTTTGACCAACTGTGCATTCTTGTATCTGGTAATCTGAACAATAAATCTGAAGAGAACAATATGCAACATAACAACCATAGCTGAATTCTTATCATCTTGTTTGGTGAAACCCTGTATCATTTATAATTTTTTGTTCCTATTTTTTATTCTCTTTAATGGTTTGATCAATCTTGCATTCTTACATCTGGTAAAGATAAAAATATGTAATATAATAACCACTGCTAACCCCTATCATTTTGTTTTGAAACTATCATTCTTATTTTTTTTTACCTTGTTTTGTTTTTGTCTGTGTTGTTGGCATTTTGCTATTGTTCTTTTTTAACATTATCTTTAAAAGAAAAAGGTCATTTTCCTTAAACCCTACATTTTAAATATAAGAAAGGCAAATTTAAAATAGGTAACTACAGAAGAACCTGCTTTTATCTCTTTATGTCCAAAAGCCCCTCTGTACAGCCGTGGGTCTCAGCCAGGAATCATTCTGACACTCAGGAAATTTCTGGCAACATTTCTTATATCTATAACTGAAGCACTGGAATATACTACTGGGACCTAGTCGTGCTTAGGAGCATCCTTGGCCTCTACATTAACTCTACAACACTAAAATGTATTATATAACATAAGAGTAAAATGAATTAAGAAATTAACCCAAAGATATTTAACTAATAAGTACAAGAGCCATCAATTTCAGGTCCACCTGGCTTTGAAGCACTATTACATTGAATTATATTACCTTACACTACATATTTGTTAAATTATCTTTTTTTTCATTTTTCTGAAATTGGACCATTTACAGCCCTGATGAATTTTGCAGATATAGACCTTTCCCCCGGTGGAAGAAAATCACTACTGCCCTAATTCGGTAAAAAGAGAAAGCGGCTTCAAATAAGGAGCTAGATCTTTTGGAGAGGGAAAGAAGACCTAGAGGACCAAAAGATGGTGAGGAGGAGAGGTGGGGAGTTAAGATGCGCTGTGTGTATGACTGAGATGAATGGAATCATTATATACATATTTGTACTCATAAATATTAAAATGTAAAAGAAAATAAATAGGAGCTATGGGAAGCGGGCCAGGTCTTCAAGGAAGTACTACAAAGATTTACTAACTCAGCAAAAAGGACAGGTCACAAGCAACACTGGCAAATGGAATAGGTTACCGTATTTTGTTTTCATTTGAATAATAACTACAAAAATATTTCCTGACTTGTATGTGCTTTTCTTCCACAAGGTACACCCTTTGTAAATTGATATGCCCCTAGTGGGCTTCTACCAAAGAGGTCAGCCTTTTTGAGTGCGCTTAGCTACAAGGCAGATGGTACCAGGTCCACAACTCCCTCACAAGAGCATGAAGGGACAAAACATAGAAAGAAAACAAAGCAAGAAACAAAAATCTTTAAAAATCTTTCAACCACCTACAAGAGATAAAGAAGTAAAACACAGCCCTTTGATTTCTACGGAAGTGTTTTTTACCAGAAAAGTGTGTGACATTTTCATGGCCAGGCTCCTGTAGTGGTATTTTTAAGACTAAATGATCATTACTTATGTTCTCTGGCCACCAAGGTCTCATATTTTTTAATGATTTCAAGTATACTTTTATAATTTTGTATATGTGCTATCTAATACACACACTTGAATTTAAAATTTGTAACAAGTTTTAGAGTAATCTTATCACCTCTTAATTGAATATAGTGATAATTTGTCTCCAGTTCTTATAATTACTTCAGTTATGCAAGTCAAGGAGTCAGGGAACCCAGGGTCTTCCTATGATAGTAACAACATTTCCACAAATAACACTTTGAGAAACCACAACTCCTTTATTCCTTTCTCTTTCCCCAGTATTCTTTCTAACTTATTGTAGGTGTCTTTTTACTGGTAATTTGTTTACCCATTGATTCCTCTGGAACAAATTAATATAGTGCTTATTAAATAAACATTGGTCAAGCTATCTAATGAATAAGTAAACATTAGTAGTGTTAGTAAATGAATTAAATAACAAGATACAGCCATAAATAAATAAGGAGTCTCAATGACACCAGAAACCTTGCCTGGGAATGAAAACAAAGCAGGTGTGGAAACTACCAGAACTGAGAATAAAGAGATCCACTTCCTAGGGCTGTCTGTACTATATACACTCCTTGAGTGCTACAACCGTCAATAAGTATTTACTTGCCATCTCAAAATCTCAGCTGGAAATAGAAGTCAATATTGTTCAAGCACATTGCTTGCTGTATCTTCTACCTCCCAAAGGTGAATTACCTGTACACTGGTAGAAGGAACGGTGCATGAACATCATCAGGCCTTCTTGTTCCAATAGCCTTTTACTACTAGGGTAAATGATAATAATACTCTAAAGATACAATTCTGAAATAATCTGAACATTAGTGTGCCCATTCTATTCAATTCAAGTCTCTGAATAATTAGCAACTTATTTATCTTCTTGCTTTGTTTTTCTGTCTGTTAAAGGGAAATAAAATGAATTTATAGTACTCAATGAAGAATCAGACACACACTAAATAAATGCTAACAGTTAAGGCTTATAAGACAGTCCCTGATACTAAAAAGATGATTCTGATGTGCTAAACACAGGGAAAGCTATAACTTCATAATGCTGCAACAAGACAAAGCAAATACCCAGCTTTGGCACAGGGATAGGATGTTGCCCCAATTGAAACTTAGAGGATAACTAGCAGTTTAGGTTTAATCAAGTAAAGAGAGAGGTGGTACTTCAGTCACAGGAAAAGACATGAACAAAGACAAGAAGGTCAAAGATGTTTCATGGCACAAGCCAGAAACAAGTGGTCTGGTGATTCTGGAGGGCTGCAAAGCTAAAGACATGGCAGAAGAGATAGCAAGGACTGGTAAGGATTTGAGACTATGATGACAGTCATTAAGCTGTGTTATGCGCAGGGTCACTTGACCATGTCTGTACATCATTGTTATGGTTGATTCATTATGTCAACTTGAAAAGTTTAGAAGTTTAAATAACTCAGCAGTTCTACATCCTGATGTGTAGAAGACATACCCTTACTACTCTAGGATGTTGTTCACTGTGTCAACATGAGAAGTGAAGTTTAGAACATTAATTAAATGACTCAGTAGGGAGCCAGGATCCTCACTTTGTAAACATCCTCAGCCTGTGCAAGAGGAGATGTGGGTGTAAATGACTACACCCACCTGCAGGGCGGGTAGCCAGCATATAATACAAGGGAGGAAAAAAGGCTTGCTCCTCCCCTTTTGCTCTGGTTGCTTTTGCTGTCTTCCACCACCATGAACTGTTGCTCCTTGGCCATGCCACCCAGCTTTGGAGCCAGCTGATTTTGGACTAACACCTCCACAAACTGTGAGCTAAATAAACCTTTCCTTCCTTAATTTTGGGCCTCGCATATTTTGTCTCAGTGATGAGAGAAAAGTAACCAAGACAGTCACAGAGCTGAGTGTAAGATGATTGTAATATCAAACTTACCTGAGCCCTGAGCTTCTAGAAAATGGCAAAGGCTTTGAGTTTCCTTTGTGTTCTGGAAATTGCTTACTGTAGAGAAGCAAGTCTCCACAGGTCTTAGGTAAGACTTATAGATGCCCTCTACTCTACCTATGACAAGACCAGACATAAAGCCTCCAATTTCTCACTCTGCCTCATAATTAGGTGATTTTTTCCCCACTGATAAATTAGAGCAACATGTTTATTAGTCAAGAATGTATTATGATTAGCCTCATGACACTTGGCCCACTCTCAGTCTGAGCTCTCCTTCACCCACTGCTGAGAGCAGATTGGTACTGAGCATCTGCTAAGTTCTAAGAGCCATTCTGGCAAATAACTGAATTAGAAGGTCATGAGAACCTCCAGTTTGCAGCTGGCAGGTTAGAAGTTGTAGGCAGCCTCCTTACCATGCAAGTGCAGCTGCTATGTGGGACTAAGACCTTTATGCACTAACTCCTGTTAGCAGTAGAACTGAATAGGTATCCTTGGGGAAGTGGAGAATTGTTTGGTTAAGGAGATATCATCAGGACCAAAAGAAGGTGAGCACTTTCTAATAAGAAAGCAGAGGTGGAATTCTGATCTTGTGTCAGGCCTCAAGAGCACTCTCTCCCTCTCTCCCTCCCACTCTCCCTTTCTCTCTCACTCTCTTTCTCTTTCTCTCTCAGACACACACACACACACACACACACACACACACACACACACTCTCTCTCTCCTGTGGGATACTGTCTTCCCTCAGTGTCAGAAATGGCTGTGAGAAACTCATCATAGAAGGAGTTGCTCATTTTCTATATAAAGACAGACAGTTGATTAAAATTAGCGATGGAACCTACTCTTTCAGGCAAATGCCAGAAAGTGGGGAATGTGAATACCACATTTACAATTCAATAGAAATGCTGACTGCGTCAGATGAGATCATGAAGGCCTTGATGGTTTGTACTAACAATCATTCAGTGTAGTAATTACCAGCCAGAGAACTGCAGCCAACAACACAAAGACAACTGAAAAGCATCATTTTCCCACAGTTGTTTGCTTTTCAAAATCATTCTCTGTGTATTTTCTTGGACACTCTGCTATGTACATATAAGTGGGTGCTATGGACCCTGGAGCTGATCATCTACAAATGTGGAACTTCAGGAGCAGCCACGTGGTGCTGAGAGGTTTGACTCTGAGAGCAACCAGCCTTTTAACTGCATGTGAGACAGGCTTTAATATTTTAGCTAAGACATGTTCCAGAGGCATGGCCTTCAGTGCACAGAAGTACAGCAACAGGAGCTATAGGCCAATGTTACTCCAGAGTGGATGGGCTCTTTTTAAAAAATTTTTGTTTTTCTATTTTAAAAAGAGAAAGAAATGAAATAAAAATAACCATAAAGCAGAGCTTCAAAACAAGCTAGTAGGAGAGCAACAATAATGAATGCATTGCGTATTGTTACCTTCATAGTAGTGATTCCAGGCACATGACATAGGAATGAAATACCATCCAAACAATATTAGCGCAAACCTCTCTTCTCAATGAACTAAGAGAAACTAGTGTGTGTGTGTGTGTGTGTGTGTATTATGTATATATGTATATTTGTACATATACATCATTTTTTCTTCACTTCCCTTCCTTTCCCCTTCCAAGTTTCTCTTTTCTTTCAAAAAGTTTCTTCCCAATTCACATCATCTTTTGTAGATTTTGGATCTTAATTACTCTTCCAGTTTCTCCCACTTATGAGATAATACAATGTTTACAAATGTGGGCTTGATTTATTTAATTTATGAGTATGCTCTCTAGTTGCATCCATTTACCTATAAAAGTCTCAAGTTTATCCTTCTTTACAACTGAATAAGTACTCCATTATACAAAAAAATCTTTTTATCCATTGCTTGGTTGATGGGCATTTGGGTTATTTCCAAATTTAGCTATAACAAATTATACTGCTATAAACATGGGTGCATATACATCACTGTGGTATGATGTTTTTAATTTTTCTGGGAAGATACCCAGAAGGGGAATAGCTGCGTCAAATGAGACTTCTTAGTTTTTTGAGGAAGCTGCACACTGATTTACACAGTGGTTGCACCAGTCTATACTTGCAGCAACAGTGGAGAAGGGTTCCTTTTCCCCCAAGGCTCCTCCAGCACTGGTTGATTTTTTGATGGCCTCCATTCTTTCTGGAATGAGATGGAATCTCAGTGTTGTTTGAATTTGCGTCTCTCAAATGACCAATGATGTTGAACATTTTTTAGGTATTTATTTGCCATTTGTGTTTCTTCATCTGAAAAGTGTGTATTCATCTCAGATGCCTATTTTTTGAGTGGGTCTTTGAATTTTGCGGCTTGATTTTTAAAAACTCTTTATATGTTCTAGATAGAAGTCCTTTGTCTAAGGGACAACTGGCTATAATTTTTCCCATTCTGAGGGTTTTCTTTTGTTGGGCAAAAGCTTTTTCATAATGTCAGATCCCATTTGTTGATTCTTCATGGTATTTCCTGGGAGGTCCAGGTTTTGTTCATGAAGTCTCTGTCTACATCTAATTCTTCAAGATTTCCGCCTATTTTCTCTGCCAGTAAATTTAGTGTTTTTATTTTAATATTTAGATCTTTGATCCATTTTGACTTTAGTATATGGTGATAGACATGGGTCTAGTTTTAGTCTTTAGCATGTGGAAAGCCAGTTTTAGCAGCACCATTTATTAAAGAGACTATCTTTTTTCTTCTAGTGAAAATATTTGGCTCCTTTGTCAAAGATAAAGTGGCTCAGTGTGCTTGGAGTTGCATCTGCATCTTCTGTTCTGTTCCATTGATTCTCAGGTCTGGTTTTTTGCCATTATGCTAATTCTATCAAAATAGCTTTGTAGTATTATTTCAGGTCAAGGATTGTGATGTCCCCTGATTTGCCTTTGTTGCTCAGAATTTCTCTTGCTGTTCTATGTCTCTTCTGTTTCCAAATAAATTTGAGGAATGTTTTCTCTAGTTCTGTGAGGTATGCTAATGATATTTTGATCAGGATTGCATCATATCTGTATGATAGTTTTGTGAGTAAGGCTATTTTCACTATGTTGCTTCCTCCTATCCATGAGCAAAGTTTCTCTTTCTATCTTCTGATATCCTCTTCAATCTCTTCTTAAAATAACTCTAATTTTCAATGTATAAATCTTTTACTTCCTTTGTTAGACTGATTCCTAAGTATTTTATTTTTTGACTGCTATTGCGAAGGATGTGCGCACACGATGATGGAGGCACAGGTGGGAGCCAAGGAAACCACAGATTGACAGCAAACCACAGACGCTACGGAGAGGCAAAGGAAAAAGTCTCCCCTGCAGCATTTGAAAGGAGCACAGCTCTGCAGACACCTGACACCCAGTTTTTAGACTTCTAGCCACCAGAAGTGGGAAACAGTAAATTTCTCTTGTATCACAATGTCCAATTTGCAGTATTCTGTTACAGCAGCCCAGGAAACTCATCCAAGTAGGACAAATTTTTAAAGAAATGTAGCATCTGTACTCTGAATGTCCTAGCAAGTGCGTTTAAAAACACTGGACAAATATCAGTAAATATAGTTTGTGTGTTATGTGTCCAAGAGATACTTTATTTATATCATTCCATTATATCATCACAACAGCAAATGAAATAGGAACTGTTGTTCCTAAGAAAGCTGGAGCACAGACAGCTTACACAGCTCACTCAGGGTCACGTTAGCAGTAAATATAAAGTGCTGTGGGACCAACATAATGCCTTTACCTTTAAGAACTTCTAAGTCAGGTAATAGCTAACGAGTATGCATGTAGTCATATGTTAGTTTTGTTTTTAATGTTGATTTCTCTCTGAAATATTAACTCAGTTATCCAACAGCAGAGAGAGAGAGAGAGAGAGAGAGAGACAGAGACAGAGAGAGACAGAGAGAGAGAGAGAATGCAATCCTCAGCAGACCTAAGAAATAGAACTACAGTCCTGCTAGGTTCCTTATATAGCCATCATATCTGAGAAGCACTCACTTCCATAATCCCCACAGTCACATCACAGTTCTGACTTGAGGCTATTTTTTAAGTTAACATCATTCTTTTTCTTGAAGTTTTCCAGTCTTCAACCCATGTTCTTCCACGCCTGGCTCCTGCCTTCCGGGAGTGTGGCTTCTGCGCATGATGGCTTCCCTCTGCTCTCCATGCTCACCGGGGAGGGAGGAGGGCTCGAAAAGATTTTCTCTTTGCAATAATAAAATATGAAGAGCTGCAACTTTTACTGAAATAATAGGCTGCACATTTTTTTTTAATGTCTCTTCTTTAGCATGCTTGAACTCTGGGGCTTTTTTGTCCCTTGAAGTTATCATCGTGCTTGGCTATACTAAGCCAGACACTTAACCAATTCCCTTTCTATTCGCCCTTTGCCCTTCATTCCTTCAGAGGGAGGAAAGAAACACAGAGAAACTATCTGTCCTTAGCAGTCATTAAAAAAAATAAACCTCTTCTACTATGGCTTTTCTTGCCCATGTCCTTAAACTCACTTCATCTTCTCTTTGACCTTTCTTGGCCACGTGCTGGAAGAGCTTGCACGTGAGTCCCCGCTAACCTGTGCGGATGGTTCCTCTCTTCTTTCCTTTTCATGACTGCGAGAGCAGCGGGTGCTTCGGAGTAACTCCAGTCTTTGTGCTTCACAGTAACCAGAAATGGTTTTCAAATTTGCTCACTACAAAAAAAAAAATTAAGAAGAAACTACTTGCATTCAGCTTTTCTTACTGATTTCAAGATCTCCAGGTGACAGAAAATACTCAGAGTAACTGATCTCCTCAGCCATTTCAGTTACTGGACAGCTCATGAGAAGGACAATATAGCGCATCCCCAGAAAAACAAGACACATTTCTGGTGTTAGTGAATTGTCAGTGAGGGAACTCAGCTTGAACAATGACAGACTGCAGCTTTGCAGATAAGACATTGGATACTGATATGTACTTAATACATCTAGAAAGCTGGACCTTTTGTTAGATAATATTTAGAGAGTATTTCCATATACTGGGGACACTCAGCCAGATGCTTCACATGGACTAATTCAATCCTTATTCAACTCTGTGAAGTTAATAATATAATTTTCATAACCATTTTTCAGATAAGGAGGCAGATGTTTTTGTATACATGGAGACCAGAAATGTAGCCAGGGCTCGAATCAGGGGCCTCCAGCTGTGTCAGGGCCAGGCCCTCTGCCCAGGCTGGGCAGGTGCAGGAGGAAAGGGCAGAGGGGGGATCTGGGGTCTCAGAGATGCAAGAAGACATTGCGGGCCAGGCTGCAGGTAAGGCTGGTGCCATCCTGCTCCACGGTCAGTGTCTTGACCACTTGTCTTCTGTCACCATGAAGAACCACTTAAGCTAGGTGCCCAACAGAGGTACCAATGAAATGTCTAATAATAAATCTGTCTCCTTCCCAGAGATCCAAGTGGAGTCAGCCAGGAGCTGAATCTTGTCCTCCACCTTGTGGGCTTGACCACCCTCCATAAACCACATGCGCCCCCAGGCTTCAGCGACCAGCCTGTGCCAGAAATCTCAGCAGGTGGTTGTTGGGACAGCAAGGGGAAATGCCCCAAACAACACACCCTTCTCGCCCTTGATCAGCTCTGTCAGGTTCACCTCGTGCCCTGGTTCCCTTTCGAACACCTCCAGGAGGGGCTGGCATTTCTCACCTTCATTCCGGTCACAGCCCCCACCGTGATGCAGGAATGGCAGGCAGCCACCCTCCTTCTCCTTCTTCCATACTCAGGGCGGCTGAGCCACCCAGGAAACAAGACAGCTCGCTCTAGATGCGCCTAGGATCCAAGCCTAGACAATGTAAAGATGAATATTTTGCTCCAGACTCATATTGTGCTGCAACCTGCCTCTTTCTGGAACTGTGTTTAGGAATCAGAGTATCTTCCACTATATTTCAGACTTTCTCAGTGGCTGAAGTAGCAAGGAAATCCATATTTACACTGAATAGATACTTCTTCCTTTTTTAGTGAGGGAACTTCAGAAGGGAAGAGCCCAGTAGAGATGTTCCAGGCTGGAAATACCACTTTTCCCAAGAAGTGGTGCATTGCTGTGCTGTTTTTGGTGTAAACTTCTCCCATGCTGTCCCTGAATGGTATCTTACACATTCCTTAGCATGGCACACGGCCCAGAGCCTCAGAGCCCAGCTGTGGCCTCACTGTTGCAGTTTGCATCTGGATGTTACCCCAAAGACTCATGCAGTGGTGGGGCTGGCTTCTAGAGTTTGTAATTGATCCATGGTCTGATGTTGGAATTATGGGTGTGAGTGGTTCACCCAGGGTGAGTAATTTGCATACAGTGTAAAGGAGAGAACAAGGCTTGTGTCTGCTCTTCTCTTTTGCTCTTGTTGCTTTTGCTGTCTTCCTGCACCATAAGCTGTTGCCCTCTGCCACGTGCCGCTCTGCCTTGGAGCCAGTTGAGTATGGACTGAAACCTCCATAAAGTGTGAGCTAAGTAAACCTTTCCTTCCTTCATTTTGGGCATCAGGTATTTTGTCTCAGCAAGGAGAGAAATGTAACTGAGACACTCACCTTCCAGCTTCATTCACCCTTCTCAGGGCCACCTCTGCTGCGCCCTTCCATATGCAGCGTCTCTCTAGCTTCAGATCAGCCATGATCCTCTCACCGCCTGCTGTTGGATGTTTAGTTCTTTATTTTGCAGTTCCCTTCCTTCTTTCTGCCATGGAGCAGATCCTTGTTCATCTTTCAGGACCTAATTTGATGTCATATCCTCTCAATCGATAGCTTTCCTTGACTCGCACCTACACTACCAATTTCCATGAATACCACAATCAGTGCTCTTATTTGTTCCATTGTAACTATCTTTTAGTTGTCTAGTTTCATAAAAGTTTGTCGGTAAATATTGCCAATAGTGCAAGCCCCACAATAGAAAACCACAACTTCAGCTGTTATTCTGCAGATACCAATTTCCTTCTGTCAATCTATTCCTATTTTTTATGCTTGTACAATATAAAGTCTTACATCTATAAGATAACATGTGCCTTTCTGTACCCCAGCTCTAACCAACCTATTACCTTTTAAAATTCTTTCATTTTTCAACTTCAAATTTATTCTTACCTTCCTGTCGTTGGACAGTTTATGCATAACGTAATCATTAGAACTCAGGAAGCTGTTTTCTTGGCCAAGAAAGAAGTGTGAAGTGAGCTGTGTAGGTTTGAATGAAGCCAAAAATGTATTTTCACATTTTCCTCTGGTCCCAAGAAACCGTTTCTCTCTGCTGTCAGCTACCAGAACAGTTTTTCAAAGGCACAAGATTCATCACTGCCTCCACATGATAACTGTTGGGAGCCCCTGCTGTGTACAAAGCACTGTGTGAGGTCTGAGAGCAAGTTCTTAGAGTCTGTAGTCTGGAGGGGAAGAAAGGCTTAGTAAACAATTGCTCAAATAAGTATGTAATGCCAGTTGTACAGATGTTAACATTGAAGACATAGATGCCCTTTATAAAAAAAGTAGTGACTAGAGATTCCATCAAGTCTCTCTCAGAAAACAACCTTTAAATTGAGACAGAAACAATGAGCAACAGTTACCCATAAAAAGAGTGGGGAGAGGAAGTTGCTCTGGAATAAGGGAGAAAGCCACTGCTCAAAGCTGCATATTTATCTTGACTGTTATAATACAGAGAATTATTTCTAAATACAGTGGATATAACTCACCTTTTAAATTTTTACTTTAAGTAAATGTTCACTACATTTAATTACTCATTGATTACCTTTCTGGGTAAGTAGCAGTTATGGGCAGTAAGAGGAAAGAAACAGGAATGGGACTGGTGAGTGTGACAGACCAAACCAGGGATTCTGTTCACTTCTTTGTCCAAAGAAGCAAGAATTACTAAGAACCTCAGTTTCTCAGGACACAAGGGGTCCACTGATAAGATGAATTGAAAAGTATGTGATTTTAAAAGATAATGAATAATTATTGGTGAGACCTGGGATAGAAAACAAAGGCACATATTATCTTGTAGATACAAGACTTCACATTTCACAAGCATGAAAAATAGGCACATGTTGACAGAGGGAAATTAATAACCAGAGAATAGCAAATGCAGTCATGGTTTTCTGTTGTAGGGCTTGAAATGCTGCCAATATTTACTGACAAGCTGTTGTGACAACAGACAAGTGGTAGAGAAGCCAAGGGGCAGACAGGCAAGGAGCTGATGTGGAGAAGAGTCAGAGGCAGACAAGAGGGAAGAGCGGGTGCACCCTGCGTGTTGGAAGGACAAGACACAAAGTGAGCGAGGCGAAGTGGCCCCTTCCATCTCCCAAAAGCTCCTGCCACGCCCACAGGAAGAGCCTGCCGACTGGGTCCACACATGTCTGTGCTGGCCGTTTTTACCTTTCCTCCACGGGGTCTCCTTGCTCATTAGTACCTGTTAGTTTCTGCTTCTTCCTGCTTTGCATGTGACTATTTCTTCTGTCATTTCTACCTGAGGCCCAGCTGTGACCTGTTTGCTTCTGACTAGGCTCATCCTCCGCGTGTTCTAACAATTGCTCCCCAAGTCCATGTAGCTGAGGTAGGGGAAATCACGGCCCGAGTGCTGACAGCTCCCTGGAGTAAGGCTGGCCTACTGGACCGGCTAGTAGGAAGAGGTATAGACAAGCTGCTGTTTGATTACCAAGGGCCTTGGGGTCACACGCAGGGATCGCGGGGATTTCAGCTACCTCAGCTGGGTGGGCTGTGATCAGATCTGTGTTTTAAAAGTGGGGTCACATGGGGTATGAAATGGATTCTATGGGGACAACGATAAAGACAGAACCCGAGACAAAGGAAAGGTATAAATCCTGGACATGAATTTAAGAGACATTTTCTGAGTGGGATTTGAAATGACTTTGTGAACAGGCAAACACGGGACAGGAGAGAGCACAACCGAAGGTGGCCCTGAGCCGTCCAGCTTGGAACACTGGGAGGACTGCAATGCCCTTAGGAACGAGGGAGAAGAACAAGCTCAATACAAGATGAAGCACGTCAGAACGAAAATCCCCACACAGCCACGTCGTCATCAGTACCTTCTCTCATCAGCCTTCAGTGCAGATCTGATGCTGCCTGTGGGATTTATAAGATGGCTATGGGAACTGGAGCATGGGGTAGATGACCTTTTCCAAGGGAAAATTTTTAAATGCAAATTTACATCACTGGGTAGAAGATAACTTCTCTGAAATGATTCTCCTAATAGTTATTTACTCCAGAGTGAAATCTTTGTTTTTGGAAGCAGGGTTTCACCATGTAGTTTAGGAGGCCACAATTCAATCTTCCTGCCTCAGCCTCCTGAGCACTGGGATTATAGGTCTGCACCATCACACTCAGCAAAGGGCCTTTTTAAAAGTTTAGCCCCAAGCAATTTCTGTTTTAAGCTTCAAAATGTTTGGAGGCCTGGAGGCCAGAACCGAGAAGGCTCAGTGTGCTGGGAGGTGGGAAATGGGAGCGGGGCAGGTGAAAGGAGGGAATAAGGGAAAGAAGGTGGGTGGTGCCGAGGCAGCGTGCGGGCCGAACCCGGAGCACATTTTCTGTAAGCTCCCTCACACCAGACAGCAGCGAGGATCACAGAATCACGTTGCCTGGGTGGGGAGATGCAGGTCACAGGAGCTCACGTTGCCTGAGCGCAGCCACTGCTTGCGTCACTTCTTTCTCCTTTGTGGATTTTAGGGCAGAGTTTCTTTCCCGAAAGGCAAACTGCACTTGCCATCCACAGAATGGACTGAGCTAGCAGGAGGAAACAGCCTACTCTTCCCCAAACAGGAAGATCCTGGGAAACACATGAGAATGGAAAGTTTGAGCAAAAGACAGGGAGAAGGTCTCCTCAGGCACATTTTTCAAAAGCCAGAGCTGGATGCCAGAGCCAGGAGCAGAAACAAAAGCAGAAAGACCGCTGGGGGCCAGAGCACATATCTGTAACTGCAGCTACTCAGGAGGCAGGCAGCAGATTCCAAGATTAAGGCCAACCTGGACAACATGTAAGGTCCAGTCCCACAGTGAAAACTGTGAAAGGGCAGCATAGCTCAGCACCTTTGGGTTCAAACCCTATCTCCAGTTCTCGGAAAAACAAAACCAAGCAAAACAGATAGACTGTGGAATCTTTAAGATGAACTGAGGCCTCTGGCAGTAGGCTTTGAGTCCCCAAGAGGACAAGGAGCCTCTCAGCACAGAGAATTACAGGGCACCAAACTAATGTATTTTTCTGTTTAAATCTGGAAGCCGTGAAAGGCCGTCCAGATCCAAAGCTAAGACCGACCCAGCCACCACCTTGGGCTCAGGAACGCAGTGTGAAGGGGACTTCAGCGGAAGGGGGTTACTCTTAGGGAACCAGAACATCAAGTCCCTCCGCTGTGTGAGTGTGCGTGGAGGTGGCACTACCTACGTGAGATGCCGCTCAGATTGAAACCCTGCCATCCAAGCTGGTTCAGACCTGCAAAGGCAAACCCACCCCACAAGGATGCTACAAAATGAGGACATGGACTTGACCTAAAGGGAAACCACTTTTCACTGAGGTAACCTGCGATACGGAAGTCACAGGCTGCCAAGGGAGTGGCAGCCATGCAGAAAGCTGGAGGAGGCAGCAGATAGCAGACACTGTGTCTCAAGAATTGTGCTCAGGGAACAGAGGTCAAGAGAGACATAACAGAGTTAACACTCACTGAGCAGATTGCTCCATATTCCAGACCTCATTTGTTGGTCACACTAACCCTATGAATTGGTATTACCGCCATGCTTTAATAAAAGAGGAGCCTGCGGCACAGAGAGGTCACGTGACCTACCCAAGCTCCCGCGGTCACTAGGGATGGTGTCTCCATGTGAAGGGAGGGCCTGACTTCAAAAGCTGCTTCTTTAGTCAACCCCTGCACTAAACGTCTTTCCCAGTGGGAACGCTAAGACAAAATCTAAAGAAAAAGACCATACAGACAAAATAAAATAGGTAAAGAAATATAGTACAAAAAAATTGATTGTAAGGTTAAAGATTGCATTGAACAGAAATGAAAGAAGAAACAAATAAAAAAATAGATTGGGGAAATTGCCCAAAATATATCATGGAGTAATAAATAAATGTGAAATACAACATCTGGAATATACAGGACTCTCAACATTTAATAGAAGTGACAGAAAGCATTAAAGTAGGTGATGTGGAGGAGATATTTGAGGAGCAAATAACTTTTTCAGATTCAAGTATTAAAATTCACATTAAAGTATTCATTCAGTCTTTGACAATATGACATTAGGTTGATCACCATGGCTCTTAACAATCACTCTGTTGTAAGTTACTAATTTCCCTGAGGTAGTTCCCTCCATCACAAAGAGGAAACTCATGAAAACTTTGAAGACTGAATGGTATTTACATTTAGAAAGCACATAACCCAGATTCTAATATGTATAGGGGCACTTCTGAGTTGTTTCCTTATTAAATTAGAATTTATTAAAGTTACTAAATGTTTTAATATTGTCATTCTATTCCTCTGATATGTTTTCTCTCCAGAATAGACATATTAGCTATTCTTTTAGCAAACTTTTCTCAAAATAAGAAGGATCACTGGAATACATCTTCATTGCTAGCAGAAATAGTGTCGCGATTAAACAGTTAATGCATAATTTTTTGATCAGTTGTGCATGCCTATATTTGGTAATCTGAACAACTACTTTGAAGATAACAATATCCTATCAACCACTGTTGATTTCCTATCCTGTTTTGAAATTCTGTATCATTTTTGAAGTTTTAAAAATTTTTTTATTCTCTTTAAAATAAAAATATGAAAAAAGTACTGTTTAATAAAGATTGAGCCGGAAATATTAAACAGAATTACATGCTATGTGGTAATAATATATGCATATAGCTTTTAAATAAATCTATTTATAAGTATCTAAATATATGTATATAACTCATTTATTTTAAAATATATGAAGACTTTATGAAAGTAAAAAAATGCTGACTTTATAAATGGTATCGTTTACCCGGTAAATTTTTCAACCTCATTTCTACCAAAACATTAAAATGTAAATGTCTATGGCACCATCTAGTGTCCAGTGGTTATTAATGCAGTCTGCTTTACCAGAAGTAAACATCTGTCTGAGTTTTCACAAGACACTGTTTGGAAGGGGCCACGAATACCTGTAATATTAGGTGGGAAATCTTCTGTCTCTGTTGCATCAGTGTGCCCCACCCAAGGCCCATCCCTTTTCAGTGTGGCCACCATGATGTACACATTTCCTGGAACAAGGAGGGGCCAGATAAGTCTCAATGAATGAAAATAGATATATGGACCATTTGGTAGGATTTCACCACCATTCAAACAGACATTAATTCCTGACAAGATAAATGTGTATCTTTACAAAGAAAAGAACCAGGAATATAGTTCCATGGGGGCACTCACCTAGCATACCTGTGGTGCTGAGTTCAATCCCTGTAGTGAAGAAAAAAAAATAATAAAAATGTCTGGCAGGAAAATTAAGCCATATCATTTCTTCTGTAAGTTGCTTTAATTGAGGTTTTCTGCACTTTGATTCTGGTGGCCTGATCCTGAGGCCACCCAGAATCCTTATTCACAGACAGTGCCTCAGGTTTATACGGTTCCCTGGGCAGAGGAACTTGGGGGGAACATGCAGTGGTAATGGCCTGACTAGAAGCACATGCAGCATCCAGCTTTCTTGTTCTGGAGCTTGAGGAATGGCACATTCAGGCTCAGGGAGGAATAATTCACTCTGTTGTCTGTGTTTGTTATGGCAGGCCACTCGAGCTCACAAAAGGTGCGGAGTCTTCCGGGGAACACCGGTTCCCCAAAGGTTCGTGACCTCCTGCAAAATTCCGAGAAATGGTTAAGAACCAGAGACAAAGGACCTAGAGACGCGGATGCTGACTGACCCATTCTCACAAAGACAAACAAATATTGACGAAGTTAACAATTAACAACAGGGGTCGAACATGATTTGTGATTTATAAATTAAAGTGTCTCAGATATTTCAATACAATAGAATAAAAAGGTTTACTGTTGAGAGTTCTTATTGACACTATCAAATTCCCAAGATTGAGAAAAACTACTGGACTGCAGACCCCCTGAAAGCATGACCAAATTGTCAGCCTGCAGAATTTCATTGAGATAAGTTGTAGGCACTACAGAGACAAAACAAATGCAATTTCTTTTCTGTTATCAACATTTCATCTCTTGAAAGATTTGGGGCAAATGACAGTCGATACCTGTGCCTGCCTCATATTGAAGATCATGTGCAGTCACTACCTACCACGTCTCAGGCCTGAGTTTAGATGGCCCTCAACCTTAGCTAGTAAGTGGGCCTGGCACCCCTCCCTGCGCGCTGATGCCAGCGGCAAAGGGCAGGGCAAGGAGATACCCAGGACACCTCATTCGATGAAGCTACATTGTACAGCCCATTGACAGATTATGGAATAGGGCATTTCAACTATGAGTTCTTTGTTTTATTCTTGACAGGAAAGAAAAGGTGGGATGAATAAAAAATTGTCAAAATAATACACTATCCTTGCATACATATATCCTTAGTTCCAGTCCCTACCTTCTGGTTTATCTTTAGATAATTTACAATTGGAAAGGAGAGAATTCAAGTTAGCATTTTGCATTTGAGTAGATGAATGCTTTTAAAACTACCCATATTCAATGTCCTGGAAAAGGTGTGAATTATATATTTTTTCTAAAGAGTAAAACCTCTTTGAGCTGGCAATTTCCTTCTGGGAATCTATCCCAAGGACAAATGCAGAAAGAAAGATATTTCAAGACTTTTCATGATAGTATTTATTTGTAATTGCAAAGTGTTGGAAACAACCAAAATGCTCAAAAGTAGGATAATAGCTTATTGAACTGTGATGTATCCACACGGTGAACTACCATGCAAGCACAAACATATACATATGAAAACATAAAGGGATAAAATTTCACAATATAAAAAATAGATAGAAAAGCTACTAACCGCTGTGCACATGTTTACAAGGACAGTGCAATGAGCAGTAGATAGCTCCAAGTGTTGTTTTCTGCACAATTTTATTTTCTCTTTGTGGTTTACAGATTCCTACAATGAGCATGTGCATCTCTTATTACCTGACACTATATATGCAAAATGTAAAAGAAGGCTCATGTGTCGAATAAACTCATGAAGCTGAAGGACTAAACAGAGACATTCCATGTTCTGAAATAACCATGACTCACTGCAGCTCGTCAGCCATAACAGAGGTCAGCCATGGGCCAGCCCTGTTTAGAGTTCAGGTGATGAGAGGACATGAATCTACTTCAGATTTTGTTTTCATGACTCTTTATGCTAGTGGCCAAGGTGAGTGGTGACAGTGGTTGTCACACGATCACAGATGATTGCACAGATGGACTCACAGGAGGAAGCTGCAGCAAGCGCAGAGAGTCTTTCAGGACCGGGAGGCTACAGTGGGACCACAAATGTGCTGGGCAGTGCATGTGGGGAAGGAGTGAGGAGATGGATAGAGGGTTCTCAGTGCCTTAACCAGTGAGAAAGCTGGCGCAGAAGGACTTCAGTTGGGAGTCTGGATGCTTTCAGTGGGTTTTGGCAGAGCTTTCCCCTCTAAAGGATTTTAAGACATTGATTTTTACTTTAAAAATGACTCTGTGTGTGTGTGTGTGTGAGAGAGACAGAGAGGCAGAGAGAGACAGAGAGAGAGAGAGACAGTGTGTGTGTGCGTGAGAGAGAGAGAGACAGAGACAGAGACAGAGACAGAGAGACAGAGAAATCAGAGATGGGAGACAGAAGGAGGCAAAAGTAGAGAGAGGGAAAGAGAAAGAATATGCCATACAAGGTAAAAAGAAACTAAAGGCAGAAATACTAATCAGAACTTGACTGCAATAGTGAAAAATTTAGAAAGTAAAACTAAGTAAAAATAGCTGCAGTGGGGATGGGAAAACAAGAATGGCATGAAGGAGATGGGCTGGAAAGTACTGTGGAGAGAACAGGACCCAGTGAGGCGCAGAAAGGCGAAGAGACTGGGGGGAGGTTTGCAGGGTGACTGCGCTGGTGGTATAAAGAAGCAATCAGTGCTGCCTCTGATGTTATGATTGTCACAATTTACAGAAATAGAGAAATTGCTACAGAATGCTCATCCTCCTCAACAAGTGACACTCACTTATAGGTACCAGGGCCCCTTCCAAGAGTAGAGGACATGACATTCTCTATTTTATGTCACCTCTCAGAGAACACAAGGTCAGAAGAGTAGTGCATGATAATCTTAAACAGAAGAACTTTTAAAATATTGATTTTACAATATGCATATGATTTTTTAAAGCAAATTTTGATCTGGCCAAAAAAATGGAATCAATACATTGATAAGTTGTTGTTTGGCCCAGTGACGTGTGAAGCAGACACCCTCAGCTCTTTCCTAAGCCTCAGATCTTTTTTCTTTTATTCAGGATGGAGCTTCACATGGGCCAGACAGAAAGAGGGTGGTGGGTGGGAAGGATGCTTAGTCACCACCCCTACAGAAACTGTGTGACTAGGAGTCACAAGATTGTCACGCTGGCTCCTTGGAAAAAGGGCAATGAATCCCGTAGGCAGTCTGTATATTTCCTAATCATTGACTTACAGGAGGTGGTTGACAAATATGATGAATATTTAAATTTTATTCCCCTAAAAGTATCCCTCCTGCTTCAAACACTTTTCCCATCATTCTCGCCACGTTCTGAAGGAGCTCCGGAAGTCCTCTTTCCGTGTGGGCCGTCAGTGTCGTCCTCTACCGTGTCAGCACTCAGGGTCGCGCGTACCTTCTGGTGTGACGATTTCTGTTAAACAAAAACATGACGGTGTGTCCTCGTGCACCTTTTTCACTGGACCTGGCACCAGGCAATTTCTGATTCATTCCCAAAGTCAAAATGCCCATGAAAGGGAAACATTTTGAGCTGATTCAGGACATGAGGCAGCTAAGACAGTATAATGGAAGACACTCACAAAGGAAGACTTCCAGAACTACCTCAGAAAGTCACAAGAATGATGGGATAAATGTGTTTGAATTGAAGAGAAGTATTTTGAAGGGGATAAATGGCAATGTGTCTTTTCTTATCACGCATTTTAAAAATGTAAACATTCACCATATTATGTTATTACATGTTGTAAGCAGGCTGAACCTCTCTTTTCCAGTACATTTACAATGGGAATGACAGAAAAAAATTCCAGAGCTGCCATATTTTTTGCAAGCATAGGCTTGTTGCCTCCTGTCACTGTGCTATGGGCTATTTCTCTTCTATGACTCCCTCTGCCATGCTGCTGTGTCTTGCACCCAGCCAAGTATAGACTGAAACTTCTACGAACTAGGCTAATACAGCCCTTTCTTCCTTTAACTTGTGGGTGTTGGATACTTTGTCCCACGAGCACAAAAAGTGACTAGGACAGAGTGCGTTGAGGAGCTGGCCCGCTGACGAGCACAGGCCCATGGCCAGTCACATTCCCAAGCCCCGCCCCTGACAAGTGAGACTTCAGGATGGCACTGTAGATGCAAACCATAACATGCATTGCAATGATCCTGTGACTTACTCCCCATTTGTAACTTTTTGCAGGGGACAGGGTTTTGCTATGTAGTCCAGGCTAGCCTTGGATTCACTGTGTAGCCCAGGCTGGCCCCCAAAGCATGAGAATTCTCCTGACTCAGCCTCCCAAAGGCTGGGATTACAGGCATGTGCCACCATGCCCAGCCAGTAGTTCTCTGTGAAGTCAATACATTTTAAAATAAGAAGTGATATCTCAGCTAAATATGAGGTAAATTGTTAAAGGGTTGCATTTAAAATAATCTTTTGTAAAAACCTGGGACAGCTTGGTCTTTCTCCCTCCCTCCTTGTAAGGATGCTTGGTGCTAGTTCCTTTTGCTGCTCTCCAAAGACAGCAGGGACTTGCCGGGGGAGGGCTCTGGAGGAGCTATTCTGCCTGATGAAAGACAAATTTTTAAAAAGAAAGTATAATTTCTACCATTACATGGAAGACCTACTATAATCCACTGAGGACCTAAAACAGAATAAATACCTATTCATTCTTAAAATTACAGTTGATTTTAATGAAAGTTTTTTTCTAATTGTTTTTTATACAGAAAAGGCTGAAAATATTTGATATGGATTGACTGGCAATGTGATGTTCTACCCCCAGAACTACTTAGAAACTGTGAATTTTGACTTCTACCCTGGCCTAATTATCTTTATAAAATATGTAAATATGTCCCTTCTTTCTGGAACAATGTATCATCTTTCCTTTTTTGAAATTTTTTTGCTAAATTAAAACTTTAGCATATTTGACATTATAAAAAAAGATATTTTTTCTTCTTGATAAATTTCAGGCTGAGATTTGTGGTCACAAATATATTACGAACTACACTGTGGAGAAATCAGTTAGAAATAGCAAAATTATTTTGGCTTGTCCTCTGTTTGGACTCTGGACAACACTCACCTGAGGTTTCTTTCCCAAGTTCAAAGGAAATTTCACAATATTCAATATCAATAACTGAGATCCGCCTGAGTGTGTGGATCCTTACAAAGTCTTTTGATAGCTTTTATAAGGGGTCTCTACACTTTCTTATTATCAGTCAATATATTTATCTATTTTTATTTACTTTAAAATTATATATAGATATTCCACTATATTAATGTATACTTTAGGAAAATTATGCTAAACTAAAAACTTCATGAGGAAAAATGAGTACTTTAAAAGTATTGTTATTATAAAATTTAAATTAATTTTAAATTATATTTATTAATGATAAAGTATTATTTTCATTAATATAGTTATGCTTTATCATTGAAAACGCTACTACTTTGTGACACTGTAATTAAATGTTTTTAGGTGAGATTTTTCTTTGTAGCGGCTGTCACCGAACTCTCCAGAGATGGGTGTATTCCAGGGGAAAGTGTACCCAAGGTCCTGCATTATCTAGATTGCAACATCTGTGATTCTACGTATCGGTCACATAAAGGCTGTCAGTAAGACGATGCTCACAGACTTGTCTTACCCTTAAGTCTTGAGTGGATAGGGGTTGTGAAGAGCCAGGCCCATATGAATCTTAGCCTTTTCTCCATTTTTGTATCCAGCAGGTGCTCCTTCTGCAGAAGGCCCGGTTTTCAGGACAGCCCACACTTGAATATAAAGAACAGCTTTCCCGGACACGGACCTCTCACGGACAGTAAGTAGTCCCTACTGGAAAGATGCAAGGAGCATCTTTCCATTCCAAGTGTGGCTTTTGTACACAGAGAGCTTTGCAGTGGGCACGTGTGCACAGCTGCATTTCCAAACCGCTGCCTCCTTGTGCCAGTCCCTCCGCTGTGCCTGCCCAGAGCCGCTCCGCTGTGCCTGCCCCCTGCTTGGTCCGGAAACAGCAATGAAGACGTGAGGAGGTGCCGGGTCCCGGCGCTGTCTTGGCTGGAGCTTGGGTGAATGAAACAGTCAAATGTACGCTGTGACTCACAAATCACACTTGCACTTTGGAGGGCAGCTTGGTGTCAGATCAAGGCTGGCTGGGGAGGAAGAGTCCCGTGGTTGCTCTAAGGATGACTTGGCGGCTACCTTAGAAGTGGTTGTGTACCAACCTCTTTCTCCCCGCTAAGAAGCCACGAGACTCTCTTCCGGATCACCCACCCCCTTCTCACTATTCAGCTTGCCCCGAAGACATGCAGGCTCTGGGCGGATGGCATTTACTGTGACAGTAATTTACTGTGAATGCTCGGGCACTGACGCAATGGAGAAGTAAAGCATCCAGCAGTAAGCTTCACCGGTCACCTTAGAATTGAACCCTGGAAGGAAGCAGGAGCGAAGCAGGGCTCTAACAAAATTGTTCTGAACTTCAGCCAAAGCTTCCACATCAAACTGGTACCCGGAGCATAGCCTGGGGCGTGCACCTAACTTTCAATGATTATAAGAGCAGAGTATTTATTGAGAGAAAGAAAGCTTCTGTCCAAGAGAGGGACAGAAGGGGGGCCCGAGTGGGTTGCCCCTGACTCTGTCTTTTCAGGGACTTTTATAGGGAAAAACCATGAGGTGAGGCGGGTCCAAGGTAGGGGAAATGGACAAAACTATGGTCCGCCAATAAGATTACAGATATAATTGTCCAGGTAAGACTGAGTGGACTGGGATCAAATGGGAAAGCGAGTCACGTAACAAGCGGGCATGCAGAGCGGGGCTTTTCCCACAAGGGTTAGGTCAGGGGCTTTTCCCGTAAGGGTCAGGTCAAAGACTCTTCAAGGTGGTCAATCCCTGCTGTCCATCCCTGGGGAGGTATGTGGATGCATTTGTTTAGTCTTCCATCTTGAGGTCTGGCCCACAGGTATCTTATCTTCTATGTTGGCTTCTTCGAGGGCCCAGCCCTGTCTGACTGCCTATAGTATTTCTATCTATCTCAGCTGCCTATAACATTCCCCCCTCTGAAGAAGTAACCCGAACTGCCGTGAGGGAGTAATGGGCGATGACCGCTCTGGCTTCTTCAGGCTGAAAGGGGTCATAGTTGTTGATCGGCAGTCAGAGATACTCTCCAGAGGGTCTATCTAAAGGCCCTTGATAGACACCAGGCGTCTTCATCTTGGGTAGGTGTATAGCTTTAAGTCTGGAGGAGACAAAGGCAAAGAGCCAATTAAGTATGCATGGGCCAAATAATAAGATCAACAAGATTATTATGAATATAGTTAACAAAGATTTCCACCAAGAGGAACCAGTGATGGCCTCCCATAGAGAGAATAAGTTCCAGGGATTTTTAGAATCTGACATATCTCAATGATTATAAAAACATGCAACACTCGGTCATCATGTTTTTTTTTTCCTCCTGGCTAATGAGAGATATTTCCCTCCCTCTAAAGCTACATCATTCACTTCACCAAGAAAATGTGTGAATAATTAATAAGGGCAATGAAGTCGTAAGTAGTGATTGTTTGAAAATGTATATATTGAGAGGTTCTATTGTCACAGGATAGGTATACATATTCTTTTTTCTGTGTGTGTGTGTGTGTGTGTGTGTGTGTGTACGTGCTCATGCATGCGTGCAAGCACACACGCTGGAGATGGAACCCAGGGCCTCGCATGCTGAGCACAGACTTTACTTCTGAGCCAGCCCCCAGCCCTGGGGATGCTTGAGCCCAGCATCCGTGACCTGCTGGAAAGAAGGCCTAGTGATGTCTTTTAAAACTAAAGTAGTTATTTTTGTCGGGTGATCCCCAACTTGTAACAAATACTGAGCAATTAATTGTACACATGTTGATTTATTTCCTTTCCCTAAAAATAGTTACTTATACCAGTTTACTTTAGAAGACCATATCCCAGGAAGGGACATGAAGGGACATTAATAGTTAAAGTTCTGTGAAACCTTGCTGAATTTTTTTTAACGTCAGAAGTTTTTTGGCACAAAAAAGATTTTTCAAACATAAGTTATCTGCGACCTTTTCAATGGAATTTGAGTAACCTTGCTTGCCTTTTCTTTTGGGTGCTGCAGCAGGCTGCAATTTCTGGAGGAAATCCTTGCAGCCTCCACAGATGTCCCTCACGCCACCTCCACTTGGAGGGGAAGCAGGTGTTGCCCGCCCCCATGTGCTCCGCACGGTTGCCAGCCCAGGTCCTCCGCTGCCAGCTAGAACATGTCACTGTGTCTCGAGTGATGGCCGCAAATCAGTCAGGACACAGACCCAGGTCTCAACCACAACCTAGAAACACTGGCAAGAAACAATATTTTGGGGAAAACTGCTTGAAAGACACATAAACTGCCCTCTACAACTGCATAAAATTTAATTTGTTTCACTTATGTGAATGTTTTGAAGTGTGTACCTGCTGGCTTTTTTCAATGAACTGTTAGGAAACTGGAACTGAAGCAAACTGAGCCTTAGCAAGTTATCACTGCCAGCGACAGGCTTTAATCTTTATTTTGAATGTCTATGTGATAACCTTGCCTTCTGGTTCCTTCCTATTTCTTGTTTTCCTTTTTTGTTGTTGTTTTCTGTTTTCCTAGTCTACTAAATTCAAATTGATTTTTACCTCATTTTTAGCTATACTTATTTAAAATGCCTGAAAACCTTTAAAATAGGAAAATAAAGACCAAGGCACGTGATCCCTTGAGTTAATTTGTTCTAAAAGGTAAATAAAGTTCTCTTTTCCTAAACAGACATAACAAGAATATTTTATGTCATAGAACTAGAACAATCATGCAGAACATCGGTCTAAACAAATCTACTGGTTCACACTGAGAGCACCATTTCAGGAAATGGTGAATGTGAACCCCGAACGCTGAGGCCAGCGGCCACAGAGCTGGAGGACGATGATTTGGGAGCCAGTCTCAAAGGACAGCAGGGCAGTTTCCTCCAGAGTGCAAACCGTGGGTGATCACTGGCATCTGGAGAGGGTTGCACAGTAATCCCTGCAAGGTGTGTCCAAGCAGAGCCTGGTATGAAGGTTTTAGTTTTTTCAAGTGTAATTAAGGAAAGGCTGCAGAGATGAGCTGAACCATGGCAGGCCCTAAATGAAACGGTGAGTGTCTTTATGAAAGAGAGAAAAGGAAACCACACAGAAACAGAGGGCAAGGACAGGAGAAACTGTGGCAGTCACAGCTCCAAGAGTGCCGCAGATCGCTGACAACCACCAGAAGGAAGGAAAGAAGTGTGCAGCTGATGCTTCCTCAGAGCCTCCTGAAGGAAGCAAGTCCACTAACACCTGTAGAACTGTGAGGGAATCCCGGCCTCTTGGTTTTGCCGTTCGGTTTGTGCAGGTTTGTTATGGCAGCTCTGCAAAGTGACGGATCACAGTAGGTCTCAAGGATCACAGTTGCATTAATTCAGGTTTTTAACCAAGAGTTAAATTCTTGGTCAGAGTAGCTTTTTAAAAGTAAAGCTTCTGTGCCAGACTTTGAAAACATATCCCAAGCACAAATCAGTATTTGTTACACTGAAGGTTTCGTACTTTAGCCTAAAGATTTTAATTTTCCAGAATTTTACATACCATTTTGTACTTACATGTGGTCAACACACAGTGGCATGACACATATTATTTGAAAAAATGAGTACATACAATCCCCCAAGCCTGACTGCTGTTATTCCAGTTCTATCAGTCAGACACGGAACTCCTCAAGGTACAGTCATCAACATTTGCACATACCATAGAAAGTAGATCTTTGGGGCAAACTTTTAAAAAATATGACAAGAATGATGACAAAGAACTACCACATAACCTGGGAGGCAAGGAAAAGGGGTCAGAGAGAAAATGTGAAGTGTGCCGTGGACAAGTAACAATGCAAGACAAATCTACATGAATATGAGGCAACAGTGAGAGATGAGGTAATTTTTATTGTTCAGGAGAAACTTGTTTTTTCCATCAGAAAAAAAGTAGAAGTGATTTGATAAAGTAGTGAGAAGAATGTTAGATGGGAAATGTGAGATTAATGTGTTTATTATAAAATATTGTGGATGTTCTTCAGGTTATATTCATACAAACCTGTTGAAAGAGAAGAACATCCATTTAAAAATTGAGCTGCAATACTGAATTCCACCAGAGGGTGGTAGAATAGGGTCAAAATGTGAAAAGGTGCCAACGTTTTTCTCTCAGGAGCTCACAACTGTATTAAGTGCTGTGTGTAGGAGAATTGTCAAAACTTTTTCTTCAAAAACACAACTCATTATATAATGAGTTGGTGGGTTGTTTCCTTAGTCTGTTTTTGGGGGAGAGTGGCAAGAGGAGAGCGGGGAGAACGCTACCTTGTGATATAAATCATGAAAGTTCCTCATCACATTAAATCAACAGAAGAGAAAGTAAGTCAGGGAGAGAACTGTGCACTTACCAGGTGAACCGCGCAAAGCAAGCTGAGTTCACCTGTAAGAATTTCAAAAACGCTGGGAAGAAGAAAATTACTCAAAGTCAACCTTCCATTGTGAGGGGGATATGCCCAGGGCCCAGAGAATACTCAGCAGGATTCTTTTCCTACTCATGAAAATTCCCAGTGTCCACCCTGCTTAGCATTCTGTGCCCTTCCTTTTTACCACATGCCCTTCCCCATCTCACTCACCCAACCTCTAAAAGTCATCAAGCAATTTAGAAAATCTTTAATGAGTATTTTAGCTGCTGAGCAGGAGATGCTAAAGGAAAGAGACACCCCCCCCCCGCCGCCAAAATATAAAGTAGCCACAATTCATTTCACACACTGACTGCCAGCTGTGTGTGGGCCATCAGGTTCTGGGGGTTCAAAGATAGACAAGAAAAAACTACAGGAGTCAAAAGCCACTGCCTGCCTGCGGTCTTTCATCTGCAGGCTCTCACTAATGCCCCCCATGGCCTCGCAAACAAGCGCTGACTGTGAGGCTCTGGCTGGGTGCTAATCCCTCTAATAGGATCTAACACCTTACTGTCCCCTCTGCCTGGGGTTGCTGACCTCCTCCGTCCTCTCCGCCCCACACTAGGGAGTGAACCCAGGGGCTTTTGGACTGAACTGTGGCCCTAGCTCTGTTTTATATTTTTACTCTGACACAAGGTCTTGCTAAGTTGTCCATGCTAGGCTCAAACTTGTGATCCTCCACCGCAGCAGCCCAGAGTGCTGGGCATGGAGACCCCACCACACACCTTGGCTCTTCTTCACCCCTTGAATGGGTTTTTCTTGGCCCGCGTGTCCGAACAGCATCACTGAATTCCCAACTCCCTGCCCTTTCAACTCTCTGAGGCTAGATACACCCAGGCCAGCCCCGCCTCTCCTACACCGGCTCCCTGCCCTGCATTCAGTAGCCTCCTTTGCCTCTGCAAAAACAGAGTCCTGCCTCTGGATTTGAGAAGTCAGTGGGGGGCTTCATACTGACAAAGTGTAACCGCGACAGAAAAGCATCTCAAGATACCCTAGAGAGGTACAGAATGGGAAAGTCAACTGTCAATATTTACACTGTAATAATATTGTACCTCGCCATTTTTTGTGGCAAAATGAACAAATTTTAAAATGCCAGAGCCTACCTTTTCCGTTCGTATTTCTTGGAAATGATCCAGCATGAAGGTTAAAGCATGAGCTCTGAGTTTCTCATTCTTCAACCTCCTTCTGTTTACCTGCTGGAGATCTTGGATGAAACGCTTCACATCTCTGAGCTTTAGTTTCCTCATATGTAAAACCAAATTCAAAATAACACTTAGCTCATAGGTGTGTGTGAGGGCCAAATGAAATACTACTGTATATGAAAAATATCTGTTAAAAATGCAGCAAAAGGGAGAGTCTTTATGACACATAACAGAGCCATAACCATGCTAATTTTGCTCAAGTTAAAATTGTTTATTAATTTCATTTAGCATAATTATAGCAAACAAAACATATTTAAAGTATATAATTGTTTTCATATATGATCATATTGTGAAATGATTACAATTCCTCTAGCTAGTATATGTATTACCAAGCACATTCACCTTTCAAATATGCTGGGGAACTCCAAACATAACTGTCTTAGAAAATAGCAACTGTACAGGGGACACTACATCAGTCACTGTAATCGCCAGGTGATCTGTAGGTGTTTTGTAGAACACAAAAGACACCCCAACCCTTAGTTAACATTCCCTCCATTTCACCACGCCCTCATGTGACTGCCATCTTTGTGCTCCATGATGCTGTAGGGTTGACAACTTTAGATTCTAAACATGGCCAGGATCAAAGCTTAATTTGTCTCTGACATATATTAAAGATCTTCTAGTTCATCTTTATTTTCATAAATGAAAGGATTTTCTTTCTTTGTAGTCTACATAATATATCATTGAAAAAATAAACTACACTTTATCCACTACAAAACAAAAATAATACCTTAGCATGTTACTTGGAACAAAGTAAATGTTAGGGCAAAATTACATGACCATTTTCTTTTTTAAACTATTTTCCAATCATTTAAGAAATCAGAAAATACTAGCATTATAAATTTTATTTGTAATATATTATAGAGAGCTAAGTTAGTATAGGCAGTCAGACAGGGATAGGCCCCCTAAAGAGTCACTGCAAAAGATATATTAGAACTGTGAGTGGAGGTGCATTTGTTGAAGGCCAGACATCAAGACAAAGACAGAATGTCTATACCTACATACTTCCCCTAGGGATAAACAGCAGTGATTAATATACTAAATAACCATCAATCACCTGGGTGAGGGACCAGAACCTTGACCCATCCTTTCCGGGCAATTTCCGTGCACACTTGCTGCATGGCGTGCTTCCCCATTGCATCCATATTGCCTAGAGGACTGTACTTGTAATCTTATTGGTTGATCATAGTTTTGTCCCCTACACCCACCTCATGATTTTATACCTACCTCGTGATTTTAGTCTATAAAATTTCCTTTGAGAAGTGGGCTTATGGCCAACTCACCAGGTCTCCTATCTCCCTTAGAGAGAAGCTACCATTCCATCAATAAATACAGCGTACTCTCAGCCTCCATTGTTCCTTAGAATTCATTCCACTCTGGGGGACACAAACTCAGCACATGAGACATCGAGCAGGTTGGGAGTCACAATATTTCCCTTATATTATTTGGATTTTTTGGAGGTCCTGTATCATCCCTATCTCAGATATTTTTATAGAAACTGGTTCATACATTTTTATTTTTAATTTGGAAAAATTCAAGCAGCAAATATATAAACTAATTAATAAGAGCCAGGTTTCACATCTGACTATTCAATCCTCAGTTCTTATAGGCCTGCTGATTCCCGCTTCTCTTTCTAGCTGCTTCCCCTGGCCATTTGCATTTTCCGTTTGATTTTCCTTGGACTTTAAGCTTACAGGAAACACAGTGAATTAAAATTTTTTTCAAGGTAGAAATCAGTATACAATGAAAAGTAAGCCATTCCCTCTTACTCAAAACTTTCTATTTTTCCCCAGAAATAATCACTGTCTTTATCAGGTTCTTGCCAATCTTTCAAGCTTTGGAACCTATTCTTTTTCAAACGCAAGAGCAGCAATACTACAATATTCCTCCGCGTATTGCTTTTTCACTTACTGTAAATAACATAACACAGAGACCCACCACACGATCTCTAGTAGCTGGGTACATGCTCACCCTTTGCTTAATGTAACCCACCGAGCTGCCCTATTGCACATGATTCCTGTTTATATCCTGTTTATATCTATGTTTTATATTATATACGCACATTTTTATAACATGTAGAGGACAAATTTATAGAAATGCTGCTATTACTTCAAGGTCAATGCATTTTTAACTTGAATAGATATTGCTGGCAATCTGATACCACCCACCACGGATACCAGGTTCCATGACTCTCTATGTATGTGGCATCTGCTTGCCTGTAGTCCTCTGCCATATATACGGCCCTGCTTGGAAACAGTTTCAGTCTGATAGGTGAAAGAATACTACCTCTTTGTTGTTTTAATTTTCATTTTATAAATTATGAGTGAAATTGACCATTCGTATTAACCATCTATATTTTTATGAACCAGCTGTTGAAACATTTCCCATTTGCTATTATTTTTCTTAAGAGCTTAGAAGTGTTATTTCTATATTAAAGAAAGTAATCCATAGTCTGTCATATGTGATGCAGCATTATAATTTAAAAAGTAATAATTATATATTTGTATTTATATATCATAGAGACATATAGAGAGCTATTCCATATATACAGCCTAAAAAAGAAAAATAAAAAATGTAGAGTGATTTTATTGTTAATGTCATCCTAGCAATTTGTTATTTTAAGAATAAATTAAGCAATATTAACATATAGTTCATTTATTTATATATTTATCCATTTATACATGTGTCCCACAGATATAATAATATTTCAGTTTTCATATCATTTTATAAAAATTTACTGTACTAGCAACGAGACCCCTGCAATGGACCCCAATGTCCTGCAAGGTGTTAGAGCCCATAGCTGTAAAAAGAAAGAGCAGGAGACAAATCAGCAAGACAACAGGGCTCTGGGATGGCCAGTTGTTCAGGAGGAACAGAAAGGCCACCAGGCAGCCAGAACCTCAGTGTTTATTGATCACACTTACACTGAGGAAAATGGTGAGGTGATTATCAGATGATTTAAGAGGGCAGCGTGGTCTTATTCTGGGGAGGATCTTACCTTGATGAAGATCACTTTGGATGACTCAAAGCAGCGGTGACTTTAAACTAATGAAGATTTTATGTTGATGAGGATGGTGGGAGATTATGATGGGTTCGTAAGAAGTTTATCCTTTACCCCATGCGAAACTTTTTTTTATTACTACTTGGTTCTCAAGGAACCAGAATGTCTTCAACTAACAGTCTTGCGTCACAGCATCGTGGGACTGCCGAGGACTCACCTGAGACCAGAGGCCCGGGAGTTGTTCCCACACACCGGAGCCTGCTCGCACGGCAATAGCCTAGGCCTCAGGCAAACCCGAATCACAATTTAACTACAAAATGGTTTTTCCCAAAAAATCATGTGGAACGGCCCTCAGCATACTAGGGATCAGGCTGTCCGTACCTTCCCTGGAGAACGGGGTTTTAGAGTTTACCTCTTTTAATGCACTATTTATAGTTACTTCAAAGGAGGTATGTAAAGTCATCAAAGGTTTGATTAAATAATTCTAGAATAATAGTGCTAGTCAGAAAGAGCTGATAGGAGCAAAAGGAGGAAAACTGATCACACATCTTTCATAAACTCTAGTGAGTGATGAATACTAACACCAGAAAATGACTACTATCTAATTTTGCAAACTGTATCTTTCAATAAACAGTATCCCAAGTAGAGTGTTTCTAATGGACAGAAACTGTATCATGTGGTTCTTCATATACGCCCTATAAGTAACAATTGAGTACTTGTAGATTTGTAGAAATATACAATTCACAGATGATGGTAACTGTCTTTTGTTTTGTTTTGTCTTTTGTCTTTTTGAAACAGGGTCTCGCTATGCAGTTCACGCTCGCCTTGAGCTCACTTTGTAGCCCACACTGATCTCGAACTCCCAACAATCCTCCCGCCTCAGCCTCCTGAGTGCTGGGATTACAGGCATGCACCACCCCACCAGCTCACAGTAACTGTTTGAGTGTCTTCTAGTTAATGCCATACATGAGGTCTTAAATAAAAATCAGTAATCTCAAGGTAAATAAATTTATTCCCCATATGTAACTATACCTGCTATGTTTCTAATTCATCACTCCTTCACATATTCATCTCTTATTCTTAAAGCATCATATTTTATTAAGTCCATTCAAAACTTGAAATTTTCTTTATCTACTGTTTCCAGTGATCTAAATGTATATAGTATTTAATACACTGTTAATCTTTTGCAGCACTATAATTTTAGGAAATAAATATATGTACAGGAAAAATGAGAGGCCAAAACATGCTATAGATAAAGATGATTAAATCCAGGCACAATTGTGTGCATGCACATAATCCCAGATACTTGGGAGGCTGAGGCAGAAAGATCAGAAGTCTGAGACCAGCCTGGGTTGCAACTCTGTCTCAAAAGTAAAACTAAAAATGCTAGGGCATAGCTCAATCCTAGATGCTTGCTTAGTATGCATGAGGCCGTAAGTTCAAAGCCAGGACTAAATACAACTAACAAAAAGGTAAAGGGCAACACTATTTAAAAGTAACAACATGCTCCCAAGTCCTTGGCAATTTAGGCTGCCCTAATCGTGATGAAATGGTCCCGCTTAATTTAACACCATTAGTGAAGTCAGCAGATCAGGCTTAAAACTGGGTAAAATTATTCTGGAGGTCATCTGCTTACAAAAGTGCAGGCAGAGATGTTTCTACTGTCTTTAAGCTTCTCTTGGTCCACATAGGTTTTGATTTGTGAGAATAACATGACTTAGAGGACTGAGCAGATCCAGGACTCTGAGAGTGGGGAGGCACCCTCCGCAGGAGGTTCTGGGAAATGGCTCTCTGGAGATTCTTCACTGAAGCCCCTGCAGCCATGGTGATCACCCAGGGATGATCCAGGGCCTGGCCAGCTGACATTCGACAACCGGCCTCCAAAATCAGCAGTTTGTCTATAAAGTCTTTCGCCAAGTGGGAAATACTTGGCCAAGGCTAGGAAGAAACATAAACAAATAAGATTATATGAAGTAAATTAAATTTAAACACACAGAGAGAATCCTATTCCCAAATAAAGCAGTGCCTACCAAATCCAAAAAGCTTTTTCAACAAGCAGTTTGAATACTGGGTTATTATAATATATAGCAAATCTAAAAATCCACTTTTGAAAGAAGAAAAAGAATCTCTTTAGCAAAAGAAAAACATGGCAATTCTCTTCCAACTCACTGACCAGTGAACGGGCCTTGCTTTCCAGATGTCCACCCAGTGTACTGCTATTAGTAGTGAGACTCCCATATTTCATTTACAGGAGCTGGACCCAAAACTGCAGTTGCTTGTCCTGTGCTACTTTCGACTAGCGTTCCCCAACTCTGGTCATCTTTCAAAGTCCCTGTAACTCCGATAGTTAGGTAGAGTGGAAAGTAGGTTACATTGAACAATCATCAACTGTTCTCTCCCTTTGAAAGCTTACTCAGAACTCCAGATGCTGCCATCTCTACAGCCTGAAAGGGAAGAAAATAAAAGGCAACTCAGCAGAGGATTCCCTGCAGTGCCTTTCTTCCAACACACAGGGCCTTTGTGTCCCAAAGAGTTGATACAAATGGACCCAGCAGTGGCAGAGCTATGACCGAGGTGATATGCACCACTAGCTGTTCATTGTCTCACCACTCACTCTCGATATTCACAGCACCTGCACAGACTCTTGAGTCCAACCGGCGCAGTTCACAGGGGCAACTGCAAAGATGGGAGCAAAAAAGGGCTGTTGCTTTTCTGTACTTCCTAGCAACACACAGAGCTGAGGAAGTAGCTCAGTGGTAGACACTTGCCTAGCACACATGAGGTTTTGAGTTTGATCCCAGACAGGAAAGAAATCCCATCAACAACACATAACACAAACCTGGAAAGAAAGCCCTAAGGTTTTCTATCCATTTCCTCTGAAAATGAGACACACTGAGAAAATTGCCTGTACAATTTCTGTATTTAAAACACAATTTCTAGGCTGGGGATATAGCTCAGTGGCATAAGCACCTGCCAGGTAGGCACAAGGTCCCGAGTTCAATCCCCAGTACTACAAAAAAAAAAAAAAAAGCACAATTTCTGAGTACTGTTTTGTTTTTAATTCAATGTCTATGAAAGATGAGAATCTTGACAATCCATTGTCATTCCCCTTGTGTAAGGAAAAACAACCCATGCAGACACTTCGCACACTCCAATCTCTCAGCATCTGTTAACCTAGAATTTGAACAAGAAACCAGTAAGTGGAAAGATTGCTTCTTTTCCTTTTTGCCTTCAGTTTATTTAGGTAAATGAGATGTGAAGAATATTTATCCCCAGAACAAGTGTTATAAAATAGATTAACACATCTGTCAAAACTCAAACGTGAGAAAAATAAAATGCAAACCTGCAAGTCAGACAAAGCACATTCCACCTTGACAGGACGGCACGCTCTCCGATTCCGGAGACCTCCCCTTGGTCCCAGACTCAGACACATGTATCTGGGCCAAAACTATTTAAATGAAGGTTGAATTAAATGTCTCCAGTGGAACATTTTAAGACTAGCAACTGACTTTAACTGGAAAGAGTATAAAATATGTAGTCAGGTTTATGGAGAGCTCATTAAAATGACGCCAAAAGAATGTACATTAAAATGCAGTTTTAGAAAATAACATAAGTGATGTGCTGGAAAACAAGTTCTTCAGCCAAAGCTTATTAATCAAACATTAGTTACAAATTACAGAATTCTTGAGCCATAAAGAGCAATCAGAGTGTACCCATGAGACAGTTTCACATTACAGATTAGACAAAGGCAGATATGGGAAGAAAATGAGCGTCCATTTTTTTTTTTTTTGTGGTACTGGGGATCGAACTCAGGACCCTGCGCTTTGCTAGGCAAGTGCTTATTCCACTGAGCTATATCCCCAGCCCCATGAGCATCCATTTTATTTTTATCAACTTAACCCAAAATTTATTTTTGTCTATGCATAGTAAAGTAAAAATCTATTGTGTATGTATGTACTTATTCTCGAAATAAATAAGAACTGAGTGTGTACAGTCAAAATTTTTGGCTAATAATATTATATGACCAAAAGTAATTAAGAGACCACACATGGATCCCCACTGCACCATCTGTCGCCTAAGACATCGTTCAGTGCCTACTTTAGCTTTCACTGTTTGACAAAGCTTTGCTCATTATCTCTCCTCACAGGCTGAGCCATCACCGTTACCCTAAAACTCCCCCTGGTGTGGCTTTTGCCAGCAGCCTTGGGTCGACATGGCCCTGGGTCAGCCTGTCGGCCCATCTCAGTGTGGGGAAAGTCCCATGGGACAGAGGTCAGCATATCCTGACTGGTCAGCCTGTCCAGCCACACAGTGCCACAACCTTGGGGCCTCAGTTTCTTCCTCAGGAAAACAAGGGTGCTCCTATCACTTGCATAAGACCTTTCTTAGGATCAAGTCAAATCAAAGATGGAAAAATGGTTTTCTAAGTATAAAATGCGCAGATCATTACTATTGTTGCTTTTGCTATTATAAATCCCCATACCTTCTCCTCAGCTCTTTCATGGACACATTCACTGATTATATCTACAGAAATGGAATGCGAAGTTTACCAGTACCTCCCTAACCAATTCCACATATTACTACCATGGTAAATCTGAGCCCTCCCAAAGAAAAAAGCAAGCCTGGATAGAGTGGTTCAGTGTGCACACCTAGCATATGAGAGCTCCTGGGTTTAACCCTCAGCACACAAAATAATAATAATAATAATAATAATTAATAATAATAATGATAATAAACAACAAATGACGGAAGGAGGACAGGGAGAAATGGGGGGAGAATTAATAGTTTTTTCAGGTTAAGAGGTAGTAAGTCGTGTGAAAAGTAATGTAGAATTTACTTTTATCTAAAGATCTTTCAATTAACTTACTTGCAAGTAAGTTATAATGTTTGTGGATAATTCAAGTCTTTTTACCATTTTCTTTCTTCCTCTCCTCATCTAGCTGTGGTTGTTGGCCTGTTTCTCTGTCTTTTCCAAAAGAAACTGGCTAAATTATACAAAACAACAATAACCCCCCAAAAAGTATAAAACTGAAAGTTAATACCAGCAATTGAACTACTCACTACCTTGAGAGGATTAAAAGAAATTTAGAGAATGTTTTTTCATATTTTGTACATATCTTGACTTTCGTAGCTTAAGAGAATTAAGGACTGATTGTACTTTACTGCTCTAATAGTTCTCAAAATATCACTTATCCCCTAAAAGAGTAATTTTTGTTAAAAATGTCTATTGGAGGCAACCCTGTGACTTGTATTTTTTTCTTTCTTAGCATTAGTGTGCAGGCTCTTTTCCTAATAGTATAGAAATCATAGGTGAATTTAAGCAGATGGGAACTATTTTCTGTCAATGTGCATATATACCAGTGCTTTTCCTTGTCGCTTGCCTAATATGGTTATAAGATTTGTTTTATTATCAAATTATTTTATACCAAAAACTACTGTGATCCACTGGGATCTATTTAGATAAGAATATATGATTTCCCACTTAATGGCAAGATTGCTTATAATTTATCATTTGTATTAAAATTCTAGTATCAGCCTTTGCTCACTATTCCATTTCAAAGATAAAAACAGTACACGCAAAAAATGAAGTTTGTACTGGTTAAAAAACCCAAAGCACAAAACTAATAACACACTTAAACAGTATTCAGTCTTGCACCCTCACTTCCCCACGTTAATAGTCACAGTAGGTTGGGCATGATGATATATGACTATAATCCCTCCTACTCAGGAGTTTGGAAATTTTGAGCCCAGCATAAGAAATTTAGTAAGACCCTAAAAATATAAAAAGGACTGAGGATGTAGCTTGGTGATAACATGTGCAAGGCCCTGAGCTCAATCCCCGGTACTGCTAGGAAGCGGAAAAGTGACAATAAAAGAAACAGTTAACACAGAAATAACACTGTCTCCATGTGGGCCAACAGACACTACTACTTTAAACACTTCGATCTGTTCTGCTCATGTTTACAACAATCCCATTAGGTAGGTACTAAGATTATTGTTATTTTATAAGTGCACAGAGATACAGTGAAGTTAAAAAACAAATCAAAGTTACACATGTAGTAAACAGCACAGCTGACGGAGCAATCCAGCCAGAGCTGCCCAGGACTGTGCCATTACACCACACCTGCGCGTCCAGAATCGATAGTTACTGTAACACCTAAATAAACTTGAAATTACTAGGCTTGTCAGTACGTCCTAAGTATATGATAATATGACAACAGAAAAAAATTATAATGTAATTTTCTGAGTTTCTCAATATATAATTCCTTGATGTTATTAGGCAGTTAAGCTGCATAAAAATTAATATACAGTCAAAGAGGGATTGCAGTTTCAAGGCAGATGGCACAAAACACAGACCTCAAAATTGTGGCTGGAGGCAAATCTAAAGAAAGCCAGGGTGCAGGATGGAGTTGCAGCAGCCAGCCCTGCAAGATAAACAGCAACTTGAAACCTTGCTACAATAAGCACCACCTGGCCCAGTGGACCCAAACAGGCATGCGCCTCACAGGTGGGTGACTAGAACATACAGACCCGTACGAGCCTCTCATCTCCAAATGCCTGTGTTATTTTCATGTGCCCTTGTTACATGACTCATGTTTCTGTTGGATCAACATTAGCTAAGTGGCTATGCTTATAATCCTATGAATTGATTGTAGTCTGACCCATGCCCTACTCTCACTATGATTTTGCTGTGTAAATTATCCTTAACAAAGGGCCTCAGTGACCACCTATTGGGGACCCTTCCTGGAAATCTAGGAGCTGTTCTTGTTCCCCTTATATCCTATGACACTCTTCTAACTTCCTCCTTTGGTTTGTCACTTCATTCCTTGATGTTGTGAGACCACACACTCGGCACATTTGACATTTAATAGAAATGGAGTTAAAGTTTTCCTATATTATTATTAACTGAATGTTGTTGAACATCCAAAACTCCCATATGAAACTCTAATTCCAAGTGTGATTGTATCTGAAGGTGGGGCTACAAAGGGAATAATGAAAGTTAAAAACAGTAACTAAAATTAAGCTAAAAGTGAAGCCCTCGCCTGATAAGATTGGTACTTATTTATTCATTTATTTACTCATTCATCCATTGTTTTTGTGGTACTGCAGGCTAAACCTAGGACCTTCACACTTGGGGCTACATTTCCTGCCTTTTTAAATTTTATTTTAAAACACTATCCCAGTAAGTTGTCCAGATGGGATTTGAACTTGTGTCTGTGTCTTGTGCCTCAGCCTCCCAGAGTGATAGAATTCTGGGCATGTGCCATCATGCCCAGCTGGATTCATGTGTTTTGTTTGGTTTGGTTTGGTTTGGTTTGGTTTGGTTTGGTTTGGTTTGGTTTCAGAAGAGGGGCTCATTCTTGCTTGCTGTGAGTACACAAAGGTTAAATCATGTGCACACACACTACAAGCCAAGAGAAAAAGCTTCAATAAAACCTACCCTCCCAATACCTTGATCTTGGGCTTTCCAGCCTCCAAAACTATGAGAAATAAGTTTCTGTTGATTATGCTACCCAGCCTGTGATATTTTGTTATGGCAACTTAAGATAAAATGTTTGATAATATTAAAAGATGCTAATATGACAGTTAATATGACAGACATATGTTCCTGAGAAGCACAGGGAAGAGAGTCACGGGAATATATATCCAATAACGTACGATAGCGTCACTCTCTCACCACACAGTGTGTGTTGTTGCTACTCTGAAGCTAAAATCAGCCATGTCCAAGAAGCAGAGGTGCTGTGGGGGCCTTGAGACTCCTGCAGCAGAGAAAGTGTCAGTTATCCATGTCAACGTTGGGCTGCTTTTCCCTGGAGGTACGCTCATTTTTTTGTTGAAGTGCTGAGCTTCTAATACTCAGCACCTCCTTTTTGACTTTGCCTTGATCCTGAAAGCTAGAGATTTACCACCAGCAGTGACCCCCACCACCAGATAGGTGTGAGTATGGAAACCCGGCCCTCTGCCTCTGAACACTGCTAGGGAGTAATCCTCCTCGGCCTAGACTGCCCCACTGCGGCTGGCGCCTCTTCACCTTCTTGTCCTTCACTTCTCCAAGCCCTGCTTCTTCACCTGTCTCCCGAGCCATCTATGCAGAGTAGATCATGAGCACATGGATCCCCTTCTCAAGGTTGCTTCTGGGGAACAGACTTAGCATCCTTCCAAATTAAAACTTTTTAACAAAATATCTTTATCTCACCATATTAAAGAAAGTAATTGAGATTTCTAGTCCACACAGACCCCCGTGGACCGTGCCCACATTAGACACATTCTGTGACTGACTGCATGAGGCTGAAGTGATACTGGCCTGGGATAACTGGCCACATCCATGCCCCTTTCTTTTAGAACATTTTATTTATTTATTTATTTATTTGTACCCGGAATCAAACTTGTGACCTCAGGTTTGCCAGGCAGGCTCTGTGCGGCTGAGCTGTATTCTCAGCCAAACATTCAATTTTAGAAGCCCTGAAATGCCACGTAGGAGGTGTGACTGCCCTGCTGGGGAAGGCTCCTGGAGAAAAAGGGATCCTGCAACCCACAGAGAGAATGAAAAAGAAGAGATACGTGGTCCCCGTGACTTAGTCAGACACAACTTTCCAGCCACCTCCACCAAGATGTCAGACATTTGAGTGGTCCCTAGTGAGGTGATGGCACTGGGTCCTAGTCAAATGCTCAGAAGGCTACAGTCCCACCACACATCATGTGAGAAGATGCCAACAAGGTGCGCCTCAGCAACCCACAGAATTATGAATCGTGCGAAAATGGTTATAGGTTGAAGCCACAAGGTTTGGATATGGTTTGTTACACAATACACAACCAAAATAAAAATATGTGCTCTGTGTAAACAAGACCAAAACGAAAATATAATGATACTCAAAATATAAAGAACAAAACCAAATGATCCATAATTCCCAACCCAGGATACAGACTCTGCTAACATTTGATTACATTTCCTCCTAGGCTGTTTCCTAGGTGTACATTTTCCCACATGACCATGATGATAATGTATACACAGGTTAGTACAGCCTGCTTTTTCTCCACTTGACAGTTTATTGTGAACATTTTCCAACATTCTTATAATTTTAAAATATACATAACTTAGGGGTCATTCCGCATATGGATGGCTCATAATTTATTCAAACATTGTCTTAGAGCTCAAATAGCCTCCTTACACTGAAACCTCTGTTGCATCTGAGATTACTTTCTCAGATTATTAGAAGTAGAATTACCAAGCAAATACCTAAATTGTTCATAGTTCTAGATGCACACTTTCAAGCTACTTTCCAGGAAACTTGTGACAATGTGTCTTTCATGGATGAGAGGGCTAATCACTTTACACTCCTAGAAGCAATAATCTTGGGCTTTTATCTTATCAGTTTGAAAGACCAAAAAAGGTACTTTTGTTTTCTTTGGTTATTATTGAGGCTGGACATGTTTTTAAACTTTCAATAAGCAACAGTATGGCACTGTCTGAATTCTTCTAATCCTTTCCTGCTTTCCTTTGTAAGTTTTAGTTTTCATTTATTAACCTGTATCAGTTTTTAATAACATAGGCATGTATACTAAGGCATTAAATTTCTTCCAGAATATGAAAATGTTACTCTTATTTGTTATTTCATTTTGATTTTGTTGAAGAAAGTACGGTATATATACCTGCTACATTATAAGTAGATATAATCAAACTATCAACATTTTTATGAGAAACTACATTTGTTCATTTCCCCTACATAAAAGGAGTTTCCTGTTTTGTTGGGCTTCCTACACAAAGGAACTTTGGCAACTTTCCTTCCCTACCCAAAACAGCAAAAAATTCACACATTCATGAACACTGGGAATTCCAAGTTTAAACAACGAATGACTATTTTACACAAGCTGTGAGGTTAAACACTTCACTGAGGAAACACTAAAGAGGGCTTGGATTATCCAGACTGGAGGTAGAAAAATCTGTCACCAAATACCCAAGCACCATGTTGAGTTTCTGAGTACACGTGAGTCAGCCAGCTCAGGCTCTGCATGCTGACTGAAAAAAACTTCACACTACCTCCTTGGTTGCCATGGTCATCAATGTCAAGTGCTAACCACAGACAGCTCAGTAATAAAAGGCCTCTGCCTCCTTGAAACCAATGACTCTCAACCAGGAGCAATTTTGCTCAATGAAAGACATTGAACAGTGATGTTTTTGGGGTTCACAATTAGCAAGGTCATGTTAGAGGCATATTGTGGGCAGAAGTTGGGGTGTTGCTAGGCATTCTATAATGCACAGCACAGCTCCTCTCTCTCCACAATAAAGAATCATTCTGCCCTAAACATCAACAATGTTGAGATGCAGAAATGCTATTCTACACCAACACATAGGCACGACATAACAACCTCTTACCTGTCCAGTATAATTATATCTGCCTTTCAGAATCTTCCTGTAGAGCTCTGTATGGCTTTCATCATCAAAAGGCAGAGATCCACTAAGTAAAACATAGGTGATTACACCCAGAGCCCACATGTCCACAGCACTGGTATAAGGTTTCCTTAGCAAAATTTCAGGGGCCATGTACTCTGGGGTCCCACAGAGCGTCCTTATCATCCAGTCGCCACTTTTGTTCCCAGAGTGAGCAAACCCAAAGTCTGTGATTAAGATTTTGGACTCCACACCCGGATGATAGTACAGGAGATTTTCAGGCTTTAGGTCCCTATGCGTTATTCGCAAAGCATGCAGATACCTCACCCCCTCAGCAACCATGCGGAGGACTCGGACAGCATCCTGCTCTGTGAATGGTCCCTGAGCAACGAGTCTCTCTAGGAGCTCCCCTCCGGTCGCCAGCTCCATCACCAGGTAAACTCGGTCCTGGGCCTCAAAGATCTCCATGAGCTGCACGATGTAAGGGTGGCTGACTCGCCTGAGGACACGGAGCTCAGCCTCACACGCCTCTCGGCCTTCTCTCGACCTGGTTTCCATCACTTTTATTGCAAAGGGTTTCTTGGTGGTCTTCTGCTCCACCCTGACAACCTTGCTGAAACTGCCTGTTCCAATGAGAGCCTTGATGTCATATCTGTGGGGAAGAAAAATCAAAGCTGTTGTCCTCTGAAGTGACGATTCTCAAAATTAATGAAGTCTATGCTTTGTATCATCTTGTCAAACTCATAGTCCCCCCACTTTTCTTGCTTATTATTGCTTGTGCTTATCACTGAAGGCACAGCGAATCCTCTTTGAAATGCAAGTAAATGATGTAAAGGTGATCAGTTGGTAGAAAGACAATGTTAATAATAATAGCTACCAAGTAATATATATTTATTATGTTCCAAGAATGTTATTTTTTTCAAAAATCTTATCCTTAAGTTAAAGCTAAAAATATAAGCAAGCAATTTCCCAAGTTCTCACAGATTATAGCTGGAATCAATAGAATTCAAATCCAATCATTTCAAGTGTATTTCATTAAACTTTCCTTAAAGAATTTCAGGACTTCCCTCTACTTTTGTCTTTCCTCTAACACATGTCTTGGGCATTTTTCAACAGTATCAACCAAAGCACACGGAGAGGTTGAAAATGTAGCTTAATCCCCATTATCACTTCTAAGGAGAGGAAAATACTATCTTTGGGTACAAACTAGAGGTTCCAGGGGGCTTCCCGATGTGATCTTAGTCCCAGGAACACTTCACCGATGGTAGTTCTTTTTATAGAAGGTCAATCTGGCTGTGCTGTGGTGACAGCAGGCTTTAGAAATCAGGTAGGAAGAGTGTCAGATCACCCGCGCCCATCCCACCTTCTTGTATCTGCAATATGTAACCAACAAAAGAATTCTAACATGGAGTATATATCATTAATGTACAAATTTATTATCTTATAAAGAGGCCAGAAAACGAGCTCAGACTTCAAAAGCTAGGAATCCTAACTTGAATTTCTGTGTAAATTTCTACTTAAAGTTAAGATTCCTATTGAATTTAGCCCTCTACCTTTATTGAAATGTTGAGAAAGTACTAGAATTAAAATCTTTAGTCTACAGCTGGAAACAATATTAAAGGAGAATTTAATCCAAAGTTTCATTGTATACATGAAGAGTTTTTTAAAAACAGATTAGCCAATTTATTGTTTAAATCATACTCAGGACTAGACACTGGATTTCCTTACTTGTACCTTACTTGTACTTTCCTTACACTTACAATTGTACCATAATTGAATGTTCTTTGCAGTTTATGAAAATCTCTTGCAAGGAAGAATGCTAGAGGATGGAATGCACCCCAAGGGTAACGAGGAGGAAGGCGAGTCTATAAATCACACACTCAATAACAAAGTTTCAAATGCAAGTATCGGTGTGCTTTAAATAGCCTTATTTCTTTTTGTAGAGTTTATTCTTTCTACAGTTTTAATTTTTGGCTATTTACTTCCTCCTTATATTCCTGTACTTACTGAATAAAAGTGACATTTGACTGTACCAGCTTGCAGAAAACAGCTTTGTTCTACACCGTGCATTTAATTTTCTGGCCAATTACCTTATCAAAACAGCAATTTGGTAATCTTAAATAGATTCTTTCTCCTCTGGCCTGTCCAACTCTGCTTTTTCATTCCAGTGCACTCCCAGTGTGATTTGGAAGATAATCACAGGCATTTCAAATCTTATTGCTTTTCAGACCAACTAAGTTTTACATTTTCTCTAATATGGATGAAAGCACTTTGCAAATACTAATTTATCGCTATTCCCTCAGAAATGCAAATTCATTTGCTTATGAAATCAATCATCAGCTATCAGACAAACCACCATTTTTGTAGAACTACACTCTTTTGCTCGAATAAAAGGAGCTTTATACAGTGATGGAGACCACTATGAAATGGCTCTGAGCAGAATTTAAAGTTAATCAATTGGCTTTCTATGTTTACTTGTGAGTCTGCTCCAGGGCTAGGCCTCCTGCCTGCAGATGGGCAGTGGACTCATAGTAAGTGAACCTCTAAGAGTCATTGGTCCCTGCAGAAGCCTGTAGAGGCCTGTGATGCCTTGACACCTCAAAGGACAGGATAAGGCTCCAACTGACTACACTTGGCTCTAACCCCAATCAACTAAATAGAGACTACAGTTGTAGGCTCCACTTTCCTGCAGTAAATGTCAATCTAGAGATAAGGTCGTACTCCTGACTGGCATAATTTACTCCTTGGGAAAAAATCTTTGAACTGACTCCCAAGGTCCTGCTTGGTTCCCGTGCTTTCCTCGGTATCCCTTTCCTTTGTTTAAAAAACAAATAAATACAAGTTGCCCAGAGAAGTTCTTTGTCTCAGCCCCCAGAGAATCTTGAATTCTGCCAAATGGTTTTGATCCTCCTGGAGCCCTAAAATTATACCATTTGTCTCATCTATTTAAGCCTTTGGGATCCACTTGTTTGGGAGATTATGGGCCTGATCAGTTCACTATAATTCAGGGCTGTTAAGTAGATCTTCATATACAAAGTATTCGGAAAAAATGCTAGTAATATGACATCGGAAGAAGCAGTAAGCTTCAAGCCAGTAATGGCAACAAGTGGTCTCACATGAACAACCTGAGGCCATGTGCCATAACAATTTCCTGTAACTGCAGCCTTCCACTAGAGTCCCTGCAGACCTTGGGTGTTGGCCATCTGTGACTTTGACCTTGTGTGATGTGTAGCACAGAGGAGGCAGCAATGAGCGCTGAGTGAAAGAATCCGCCCCTGAATACATATTATTCCTGAGTCATCGCATATGTTCTGAAAACATTAGGGATGGGATCAGGCAGGGGAGAGTGCATGTACAAGTTCTCTGCAGCTCCTCTACTTCTGCTAGCTCATCTCCACCTCCCGCACAGCAAACTCCAAGTCACTTTGTAGGTGGTACAGTTTCATACCATTGCAGGGATTGTGTAAACTGAAAATATGTTCCAACCTCAGCTGCTATGCCTATAAAGAGAACTTTTGAACATAGATTTTCATTTAAAAGCTGAAACATGGAAACAATTGTAATGAACACCCTCAAAGAAAGTGAATGCAGTCAGATTTCAATTCTAACATTCTTATTTTGCAAGAGTTGTAACTGGATTCACAAAAGGAAGCAAAGATATCTAGGTTCTAAGGTCCAGCTTCGCTACTAACAAATCACTTGGACAAATCACTTAACCTCCTGGGGCTCAACTCTTTATAAGTTAAAGGAGCTCTGAGCTAGTCTCTGAAGCCTTTAAAGTGTTGAGAGACCTTTGCATGCCAAGGCCTGGGACTACCTTGGGGTGGGAGTTATGCGAGTACATAGACCAGAGTAGCATCGTCTCTAACTAGAGGTGACCATTTAGTCGACTCAGCCTTGACAAGACCCTGTGTCCGCCCAGATTCCAGTTCAGTCAGGCTGGTCAGCTTTGCTCTTCTCAAGCTTAGCAGCCACAGGCCTGACCGTCCACTTATCACTGTTCTTCAAATTTTCTGGAAAGGCAGGAACTCGGAAGAGCACTGTGATGAAGGGGCGACTTAACTGTAGGACTAGAAGTGCCTGAGAAGCCAGCCAGGCCGCCCCTCGCTGCAGCCAACCAAACACTGCAGAGGTCCAGCATGGCACACACTGAGGAGTTTGGTTCTCGGGACAATCAGTCTTCAGTCTTTGTCCACCGAAGGCCAGACACAGGTCTTACATTTCATAGAGACAGCAGTAAGCATCGCACCAATATTTAATGAAAACTGTTTGCACATATTACTGTAATTATCCTCACAGTGGGGTAGATGTACTACTCCCATTTTACAGAGGCAGGAACTGAGAAAGAGCAAAGACTAAGGAACACTCAAAACAGCATCTGATAGAAGGTACGCAAGTTGACCTCAGGTCCAGAAGACTTAAGTGCCCCGATTCCATTAACTACAATCCCACGTTACAATTTGGTGGGGGATTCCTGCCAACAGTCGGACTGACACAGTCCCAAGCAGGGATGGCAAGACATGCACAGACACACACAGACACACAGACACACACACACACACACACACACGCACACACACACACACTTCTTGCTGCCCCACTTGCTCTTCTCGCCCACATCACCTGTACTCCCTCCACAGAGACGCCAAAGAGAAATTACCCCGGACACTAGGAACAGCGAGGCAGCCTGGCTGGCAGACTATAGCATTCAGGTGCAGACTGTTGCCAGGGCGGAGAACGAACTCAGAATGTTCAGTCTCAGACTAAGCCAGCATAAAAGCTATTGGGCCCTCCGCGTTTGCTGGTTGATTCTCACAGAGGTTAGGCTCCTAAAGTGTAGGTTTGTATCTCAAAGGGCAGAGAAAGAATTTAGGGAGGCCCTGGCCTCTACCCTGCAAGGCATTTGTGAAAAGCGTAGGCACACAGGAGGGGAGCTTAAGGCAGGCGTGGTCTCAAGTTTCTCCACTCAGCCCCAGGCCAGTCCCTCCTCACGCTTCCTGCTTTACCTGGCGAGGACCCGCGTGTGGAACCTGGCTCGGAAGTGAGCCACTTGCATGCTCCGAGCTGCCTGGGCCACTGCCTCAAGCTCAGGACCCGCGCGGCCTTGGCCCAGCTCTGGTGGCGGCTCAGGGACCACCTTCCTGCTGCCGCCGCAGCCCATCCCGCTGGCTCAGCAAGCCTGAAGGGGGCGGGGCGGGCCACAGTCTGCCCCAACTGGGGGGTGACCCCTGCGGGGCGGGCCAGCCCATCACCACGCCGGTGACTTTGATCCTCCGTGAGCATTTATCTACGGGTGATAAAGGCAGGCGAAGCGGACTACAAGGAAAGCACTTTCCTGGGCTCCAGACTGAGGAGGTGAAGACACAAAATACGATTCAATGAAGGATGTGGCCCCTCGGAAGAACTTTTATGTCCATGGCCCGCTCGTATCCAGATATGTACAGTAGTGACTCTAATCCTCCTCAAAACACTTCCCCTTATTTCCAACACACTTATGCCACTGTTCTTGCCATTTCTGAAGCAGTTCCAAAAGTTTTCTTTCTTAGTCTCTAGTTGCACCACGCTGCTGCCTCAGTGTCCTGCATGGATTCAAAACCTCTCCCTTTGTCATTCTGATTTTGAAGAAGACCCAGAAGTCATGGATTGGGTGGGTAAGGCAGATCAGGACACACCGTAACGTTCTCACAAGGCTGCTTTTCCCGCGGGTGGCATTCGGCAGCAGGATTCACTACAATGTTTTAATCAGACATCATAAAGACACTCAAGAAAGAGAACTTGCAGAATTTCTTCAGAAAGTGGAAAAAAGATAGGATAAGTATGTTTAAAGCGAGGGACATTATCTCCAGGGGAGAATTATTGGCAACGTGTCATTTACTATAATAATGTTTAAAAATTAAGTGCTCACTATATATTTAGATCACCATTTGTATGATTTTATGTATATATGTTTACTTCTAAAAGGTTATAATTTTAGAGTATATCACAGTAATCTATTACATTATTTAAGCATTGGTCACTGATCTGTGTCTGACAGCCACTAACCCATCTATGGCTGGAGGAGATGAGACCTTCATCTCTGAGTATTCCGTCTGAGATAGAAAAACCACAGATGCCCCCCAAAATACTCTAAGCAAATATGAGAATCAAAATGTCTTGTAAAACTATGTTTGTCTAATAATCTTATATTTTAATATATTCCATCCATGCTTATCTATCTATATATATATATTAGTATGTGTTATCAGACTTATATATACATATAAAATATGCAATGTGTTTATAAATACCACTTTGGTAAGTTTTATACGTGTATTTTGTCAGTATGTTCATTAGATATTGACACTAACTTTCTATATCTATCAAGTGAAATTCAGAGGAAACCAAATGCATGTGGGGCAAGCTGTAGAACCTGAGATAGAGGATAAGTCTTCCCCTTTCTGGCCTAACTGTCTTTCAAGTGTGTCATTTCCTTTCTAATTCTATTTAAAGCCTGGTTTAACAGGAAATGTCCATTGTGGGTAAATTAGTCATAAGTTTCCAGAATAACTATATTTTGGAGAAAATGTAAACTATGCCTTGGGCATAGCCGAAAGAAAAGGAACCCATCCGTCCTGCAACATAAACCTGACACCGAGTGAAGCACTTCCTCGTTAAGAGCCCTCGGAATCGCCAAGTACCAGAACACAGAGGATGGTTTTAGGAAGATGGACAAAAATGTCTCACATTTTTGAATTACTTGCAGAACAGACCAAAAAAGTAGAATGGAAAAAAGAAGGAAAGGGAACAAAGGAGATGAATATCAGGATCCTATGTAGAGATCTGTTCTGTTCCTTGGGAAGCCGGGGAGTAGGGATTACTTTGGCAAATATCATCCAGCAAATAAGAAACATCCACTATAAACCCTAAGTCCACGAAGCAGTGAAGACATCTGATAACTCGAAGAGACAAATAGTCCCTGAGTGCATCTGGTTTCTCCAAGCTTGTCTGCACTGCTGAAACCTCTCCTGCCCTGGCCACACAACAGCACAAGCTTTGCCAGGATCTCCTCCTAAGCTTGAACCGTGTTTCCTGGAGACTGGCTAATACAGTCAGTGATTTTAAACCCTTTAAAAATGAAAACATCTGTAGAAAAACTGAGTATTGCTCTTTTGGAAAGTACCAACTATTAACTGAAGTTGTTGATAATATAAATTCTGGGCCTGAAGATAGCACTTAGCTTCCTGAGCATTTGAAAATTGTGCTTTCAAGGACTTTCGCCAAGCTTTGCTTGGCTGGCTGGTTGGTTGGCAGGTTCACTTTCCGTGCCAAGGGTAGAATCCAGGACTCCAGGTGGACCAAAGGGTGTACTGCCACTAGGCACACTGCCATCCTGCACCAAGGTTTGAAGTATGAAAAGGGTCATACATGTATTCTTGTAGCTCGACTCTTTCTGGGAAAGAATAGCTCATATATTATTATATGAAAAAACACATAAACATTTAATGTGTAGAATATTATTCTAAAAATGCTGTCCTCATCATGCGTGAGTGCCTCATTTTATGAGAGGCCGACTCAAGTGTTATTTGGGAGATCATATTCACTCTTAAATTAATCATTCAGAGTCAATGAAACCATGTATTTTAATCTAATTAAATGGAAAAAGGTCTTAAAATGAGCTTTAGACGTGAGAGCAAGTTTCAAAGCACTTTTATTTTTACATGAATGTGTTCAGTGTCTGTACGGAGCTCCATGGAACACACCAGCTAAATAAAGGGAAGTGTATTTAGGCCTTGGTTCTGTGCAGTTCACGCTAGTGGTTTGTTTTTGTTTTTGTTATTAAGAAAACCTTAATAGACAGAAGCCCCAGCTTTTAAACAAACAAACAGAAAAATCCTACCTCAACTGTCATTAATTGCCCAAACAAATTGACTTGAGGGGTGACATTCATAACAACCCAGCATATTGCCACAGGCAGCTGGTGCCAGGCTCCACCCTTACCCAGAGCTTTAAAAGCAGAGTTAGAAGGGCACACAAAGTCCTACAATATATCTGGGGCAATGGAGACTTTAAACCCATAAAACTTTCCTAGAATAACTCTCTGGATTGCATTTCCCAAACTGATTTCATTAAATGACTAGATTTGGGGAAAGTATACTATGTAAGGCATAATCCAACCCTACAGAGTATCCTACTGAAAGGATTTAAGGAATTACACTAAATCAAAAACTCATTAAGGACTTTATCATTCAGGAAAAACTCATTTTTCTGTTGCATGAACATACTTGTGGAAAGCATGAAAAGTTACAAACATATTCTCTTTCAAAGTTGATCATTAGTATACATCAGGAAAAGAAAGAGAGCAAGACAATTTTGGGACTGTCAGGGAGTGATATACTCAGAAGACCTACAATGCTGTAGCCTCTCATCTCCTAAAACCAAAAAAACATAACCAAAAGACATTTTTAACACGTAACATGAAGAATTTGCTTCATTGAGAATTAGTTCCTCTTGAATAGCTGCACTCTGGTTGATTTTCAAGTTTTCCCTCTTTTTAGAGCCCTCCCTGCTGGGTTTAATTTTCTCTAAAATGGTCTCCTGCCTTTGAAGGTGCTCATCTTACAGACTTTCTTTTCCCCAAGGTGTAAGATTTGTGTTTGTAATGACAGCTAGCATGGGGCCCTTTTAAGCCAATTTCACATGCACCGTGATGTGTAGAACTAACAGCGCCAACATGTCCTTTCCATAAACGAATAAAAACGAGCCTCTAAGTAGGACATCTTTGTGTGAAATTCAGAGATGGAAGGAATTTTCCTGCTACCCTAACACATTACAAAAATAAGATCATAATAATTCAAACAGGTAGGTAATGCTTTTTCAACGACTGAAAACATTTTCCTTTGTATACTAGTAAATAACCCATGTTAAATTGCACATTTTTACATGCAGGGCTAAAGAAAGAATTTGGGGCAGAGAGTATAGCTCAAGGATAGAGCTCTGGCCTTATACATAAGGCCATAGGTTCAATCAATTCTCGGTACTATTACTATGTAAAATTTTAAGTTTTATAATTATTTGTTTTTATAACTCAAAAAGAGTTAGATATTAGTATATAGTAGTAAAATGTAAATAGTCACTGCTGGGTCATGAAAACTCAAATTTCATTTTTAATAGTACTGAGTGAAGCTACTAGCTATGGTGATGAATGAAATTTCTCACTTTTAGTGCATAAATTAAAAAAGATAAAATGAGAGTATTTCACTATATTTTACCTGATTTGCCTAAAGGGTTTCTGCCTTTTCAAGTTGGCAATTTGCATCCAAAAACATTCTTTAAATGATGGTGAGAAATATGTTTAGTTTTATAGGAAAATATTCAGAAAAAAGGGAAATTCATACAGAATAGTCTCATGTTCAAAGTCACTAATGAAGTAACGTCCAATGGTGAGGATGAAGAGTTTCAGTCCACAATAAGCAAGGACCTGAGGCTTGCCGACAATCGAGCAACTAAACTCGGGGTCAGATTCTCAACCCTAGTTAAGCTTTGAGACAATTCTGGTGCTGACCCATAGCCTGACAACCTCCTCCTAAGAGGAGGCTCTGAAAGTAGACTTTCCGGGTTCAAGTCCCGATAGGAGCACTTGCCAGCTCTCTAACCTCAGAGAAGGTACTTTCCCTCTCTGTTCCCCTACCCCCTGTTTTATTATCTCTGAAATTAATAATAAGAATACAAATGTCACAGAGTTCTTGTGAACTTAATTCATGTGAAGCACTTAGAATAGTATGTGAAATAAAATAAATGCTCAATAATTATTAGCTTATATACATACATAACTTCAAAGGATTGTACTGGTTAAGCTTTAAAACAGGGAACATGTGGGGGCTGGGGATATAGCTCAGTGGAATAAGCACTTGCCTAGCAAGCGCAGGGTCCTGAGTTCGATCCCCAGTACCGCAAAAAAAAAAAAAAAAAAAACAGGGAACATTTATTTTCTCATATTTTCTGCAAACCAAGGATCTAGGAGGGCTGGTCTGGCTCAGGGACTTAGGAAAGAAGTTGTGACCAAGCTGTCTGATGAGCTGCAGTCATTACAAGCCTGCTGAAAGCTAATTCATTTTAAACTCATATATGTGATGTTATCTGGCCCAAGTTCCTTGATGGCTGTTGGCAAAGCCTCCAGGCCTTGCCATGTGGCCTTCTCGGCAGGCTGCTTGAGTGTGCTAACAGCCTGGCAGGTGGCTTCTCCCACAGCTACTAAGATGTGAAATGTGGGCATGCCTAAGCGAACAAGCAGGTGAGCACCCAACACAAAAGTTCTGAGCATATGTAACTTCATCTTGTAAGCAGCATACCATCACCATGAATATGTCACGTGGAGCAACTCTGGAACGGTGTGAGAGCACTGTGTACAGGGGTGCCCGCCAGCAGGCGGAGTCTGGGAGAGCCATCAGGAGCGGAGCTTCCACCAAGATGGAACTAGGACTGAAGAGTGAAATTTCATTAGAAAGAGGAATTCTGAAAGGCAAAGACAGATCTACAGATGGACACGTGTCTGCACATTCTCAGGCTATCACTGGAGCTGCTGAAGCAGAGCTCTGGTAGCACTTAGCTTTGTATAGGAAGGGGACACTGACCTCTAAGTGTGATTGAACTGGAATGTTTACATTTCTCCTTGGCACAGAGTTTTGTGACTTTTCATTTTAAGTGGTCAACACTAACTAGATAATAGGCTCTTAAAGATCTGACCTTTGTCTTAAAAGATCAGCCAAGTCTTAAAAGCAACGTTAAGACAAGCATCATTATAAATTTTTATTAATTCAGCCTATATCAACATGAATTTATATGCATATTTGTATGTTCATGTATTTTAAATATATGTATATCTATATCTTTGTGGTCATATTATTTGATTTTGATATCCACTTTTATGGCATTTCTTTAAGGGCTTCCCTCCATTTTATAAACTATTTAAATGTCTATGATAACTATTAATCTGTTTTATATAAAATAAAACATCCTGCAAGAAAAATGTGCTGTTGATAGGATATTGAGAAATAAATGTGAAGAAGATCAAATCACCCATGGTATTTGAGAAGGGAATGGAAATCCAAAATAACAACGCAGCAGAGTTGGACTGCTTAAAACTTTCCATCACTGCAGTGCAGATTCAAGCTCCACACTGTTTTTCCATAAAAAAACAAAATCATTTTCTGATCCTGCCCTTGAAATGCAGATAGGTAACATCCAATCAGAATATAATTTTGAGAGAAGAAACAACTCAAGATATATTACGTTATTCCAGGTTCTCCAAGGAACAGATGTCAACATAGGACTAAATGTACAGATCCTACCAGGGTTTTCATAATTTTTGAAAGCTATGCAAAATTTCTTGAATGAAACTGGAGTATTGAAAAGCCCATGTCAAAAAAAAAAAATAGGGAGACTTATGGGAAAGAATAGGAGAACCTCTGAAGCGAGCTGAAACAAAGCATGGTGGGTGCAGAGAGTCAGCCTGAAGTGAGCCGAGACCGAAGTCAGCCCAGAGGAAAGTCAGCTGGTTTCTCTCAGAAACCAGTCTGCCTTAGCACCCAAGCCACATTCAGTCATCTAGCAAGGAGCCGCTCATGGGTAGTGTGGCGTCTATGCAAACTCAAGGGTAGATTGCAAAGCTTGGGTGCTGAGATGTCCCATCAGCTGTGCCTCCAGCTGTGGGAGATTTGCAGGACACAGTTCTCTTGCCTGACATACTGGTAGATATAAAGTGTCTGATGTAATCATGATAAACGAAGCAACATTTGAATATCTAGGCAAACTATTTTCAAATGAGCACTATAGCAAACAACTCAACTCTTCACTTTTATTTCAAGACTGGAGTTTTTGTAATATCTCACACCTTATATCTAACTTAAATAAATCAAAATTTCCTAATTATTTACTGAAACATGCCCTGGATTTCCCTGTTGCAATGTGAAAGACAAATAAGATGTTAAAAGCTAACAGATAAAAGAGACTTGGACCTTGTTTGAGTTGCGCTGTGCATTTTCACAAACTATACAAGACACTTCTCTTACATCAATAATTTGGATGCAGTTTTTCTCATCAGAGAAATAGCTTTCAAAATATCATCAACTGCCCCCGCACTGATCTTCTCTCCCGTTGTCAGCCTGTGAGCAATTGTTCTCTCTGCATCATTTTGGAGAAAATTGCTGCAGATTGAAATTAGAAGTCACAGTTTCCTTTGAAACCTTTGTCTCAGAATGTAGAACACATCCCTGCTTCTCACGAGAAGACCACAGTCCAGCTACAACCTACTGCAAAAGCTGCCAAGACCTCATTCTCTTCACCCTCTTACCAGCCCCTCTGGTGCTCAAATTTGTGCGTTTGCCTTCAGGAATACTAGAGAATGTTTCAATTCAGGTTTTTATTCCCTTATCATGTGAAGTGTCATTCCTGAAAAGCTGTTTATTAAAGACATTGCTTCCTGGTTTATTTACTTCAGCTTCCAAATACATGCTGGGTTCTTTAATGAAGTAGTAAATTTCTGGGAGAAAAATAAGCTCCTGGGTTGTTAAAATTGCACCTATGTGCTTTTGCCTTTAAAAAGTTGACTACATGATCACCTGCCAGGAAAAACATTCACAGAAAGAGCCAAATAAATAAAACTCAGTCTTAAAAGTTAGTTCATATATCATTTCTCATTTTCTTCCCCATCATCTAGCCATTATCCATCACTTTTAGAAATGGGCAGAAAAGGGGTGGACAAATTTAATGTGCACGAGAGTCACTCTGGAAGCTAGTTTAGAAGGTATTTCAAAATTTCAGATCCACTGAGCTGCTCTATGAGTCACAATTTGCAAATTAAATGATAACATTATGGGTTCTGGTTGTGAGCTTGGTTGTTTTTTTTTTTTTGGTCTTTTTGAGCAGTTCAGGCCAGCCTTGAACTCACACTAATTCTTCTGCCTCAGCCTCCAGGTGCCAAAATTATAGACATTGTAGGTGTGCCCCACCATGCCCAGCTATGAGTTTAACTTCTACAAATTTGTTAATTACTTCACCAATCTTGATCTTCCTATGCTGATGCTCAGTACTCTAAATAGATTTATCAATAAATTTTCACTCACAGTTGACAAAAGAATATTTTTTATTAATCTTAACTTTGAATACTTGTCTGAAAGGGAGGAAAAAATATTCAAATAAAAAGCATCCAGAATCTAAGGTTAAACTAGCAGGGATTAATGAAAATCTCATTCCACAATAAATTCAGGAAGTTACAGTTGTATTCATGTTGTTGCCTTGAAATCAACTCTAGCAGCTTTCAAATACCTCTCCAGTCAAAGATGTCCACCAAACAGCTTTCCCGAAAGGAGCACTGTAAATTTCTAGCCATACTGCTCATAAGTAGTTGACATTTGCTTCAGGTCATTCATTCCTCCTGCTCGCCCGGCCCCACCTTTTCCTGTATTTAAAGATGAATTCACAATAGTCACTGACAGACTGAATGGTTACCGTGAGGCAGATACAGCTTGTGGAGTTTTTTCAAGGGCCACAGGTTTGTAAGGGATTCTCCAAACTCATTTCCACATGAAATATAATGTGTCTTCTAGAAGATAGTGTTGGAGATAAACAAACTAAATTTAATACAGCGCTCAGCACAGGACACTTCATGTCAGGTCACCAAGATGTGCAGGGATTTCTCCTCACGCAGCAAGAAAGTCTCCAAAAGACATTGGGTTGATAATTTTGTCACTGGAATAAAATACTTGAAAAAAACAATTTAAAGGAGAAAATATTTGCTTTGGCTCTTGGTTTCAGAGATTTCCATCCATGGCTGTCTTGCTCCATTGCATTTAAGCTGCGGTAAAGCAGAAACATCCTCGTGAAGAGTGGGGAGGGGGAGACAGAGAGAAGTGGAGAGGCAAAGAGCCAGAGAGGAAGGGGCTAGGGACAAGTACAGGCCCCTAGGCTGTCCCCTCACCTCCCACTCCCTCTCGCTAGGCCCCACTTCCCCAGTGTCCATCACCTCCCAATAATGCCCTGACCTTATGATCTTGTCAATGGATTAACCCACTGATCAAGTCAGAGCCTTCTCCATCCTGCCACCTTCCAAAAGACCTGCCCCTGAACACATGAGACTTTTGAAGAGCATTTCAGATCCAAATCACAACTGACCCCACATAGGTGTCCTGAGAGCAATTTACTCACAACCCGGTCTACCTGGAGATAGTAGTGTCTGATCTCCCAGGTGAGAGGTTCAACCTCACTTCAGATGTCACTTGCAATTCCCAAATTCTGACCTGAACCTCCAACCAACTGTCTATAAGTCAGGGATCCTATGGCCCCTTCCTCAGATTTAATTTGTTAGGACAGACTCACAGAATTCACAAATACTTGTGTTTACTGGCGTATCGGAAAGGATATCACGAAGGGTCCAGATGAACGATCCCATGCAGAAGTACACGGTAGAAGGGTCATGGAGCTCACAAAGCCTCCTTGGACATGCTACCGTCCAGCCCAACCATCTCTGCATTCAGCAATCAGCAATTCTCTGCAGTAGAATCTTTTGGATTTTTGTGGAGGCTTGATTAAGTAAGCAAGGTTGATTAAATCATTATCACTGATTATCAACTCCACCTTCAGAATCTTTTTCTTGCCCTCGCTGGCAAGGGTTGAAAGTCCCCCTCCTGTAATCACCTGCTTGGGTCCCCTGGCAATGAACCCCCAACCCTGAGGCTGTCCGGGACCCATGAGAGTACTTCCCTAGGAAAAGCAAAGATGCTCTGATCATCTAGGAGATGCTAAGGAATTTAGAAGCCCTGTGCCAGGAGCTAAGGTCCAAAACCAGCCATTACGACAAAAGATTCTCCCCAGTGTTCCTATCTACGAGGGTTTTAGGAATGCTATTTAGGAGCTAGGGTCAGAGACCATTTATGTGTTTCTCATTATATCACAATGTCACAAATAAGTAATAAAATCATGTAAATTTGTAGTTTATATAGTTACTATTACAATTCACATTAATCCCAAGTATTTCAACCCTAGATTAACAAAAGATTTGGAGGGAGAATTTGTGTTTTGTCTTTTGTTATTGCATTGCTCTAGATAGAACCTAGGGGTACTCTACCCTTGACCTACATTCCTACCCCTTTTCATTTGGGGGAGGCTTGCTAAGTTTTCCAGGCTGGGCTTGAGATCATAGTCTCCTCTCTCAAGCTCCCAAGTAGCTACAGCTGTAGGTGGGTGCTGTCTGAATCGAGCAGGTCAGCAGTTGCACTGTTTGGGATTGGGGAGAGTAAGCAGATCCATTTTTAGAGAACATAGCATTAATTTTCAATCTTCTACAGATGTTGCTCTTTCTTTGCCTGCTTCCAGAGAGTGCCATTCCCACCCTCCCCTTCTTTTTTTCATACCAGGAATTGAACTCATGACCTCATGCTTACCAGGCAGGCCCTGTGCCACTGAGCTACATCCCCGGCCCCTCGCCCCTTCTCTACAAGCTCCTGCCTCGCCCCTCTTCGGATGCCCAGCTGAAGACAATTGCCTCACCAAGCCCACCTCTCCTTCCAGCACTACAGCGGCTATAAACAGAAGGCATAAAGGCTCAACTTTCTCTGAGCCTGTTCGGGGACAACTCGGAAGAACATCTTGGTCCCAGACCTCCCTGTGGGTAGACCAAGGCCTTCTTGCATCTGCATCAGAGCTCTCTCTGACAATGTTACTTACACCCTTTGCTCCTTTCCACAGCACTGATCCCAGGGACCCTGGCTAACTGAAATCCTGACCTAAAATGAAAATTAAAGGTAAAAATAAACAGGACAGTGCTACTTCCCAGGTAACCCAGCATGTAATACCAAATTTTCATTTTGGGGAAGAATTCAATAAAAGCAGGTGGATAGAATGTACATTTCTTTGATTATTAGAAAGGTTAGCTTTTTTTCCTGGTGTGTTCGGCCATCTGTGCTCCTGTTTGAGAACTGCTTCTCCTTTGTGCTTTGTTTTTAGAGCGGAAGATGGGAGCTGCTCGCCCTCTGCCCCTCGGCGCAGTCACCTGCCTTTTGTTGGTTCTTTCCTTTCTAAATCTGTTCTTTGTAAATTAGGGATATTCACTCTTTAACATACTCAGACCTACCCACAGTCCTATTCCCAGATCACTCCTGCGAGATGATACAGTCTATGGAAAAATACGGTTACATTTTGATAATTTTTAACACAGGTTTTTCCCCCATTTTTTCCTCTGTCATTTCTGCCTTTGCACAGCACTCGGAAGGGACTTCTACCCTGAGTTGTTCCTGGTGCTGAAATCCACTGCGTAATCAGTCTCCATTCTTTTCATTAAATACTTGCTTATTTATTTTTAACAAAATTTCTTTTTAAAGTCTTTTTTAACTTTTATTGATACGTGTTTGCAGTAGATAATGATTTCAGTCACTGCAGGAATCTGGTACGCATACGTAACACATTCCAGTTCCTTTCCCCCCTTTCTCTCCTTCCTTTCTATTTTGCCTGCATCAGATTCCTTTACTTATAAGGCCTTATAAAGTTCATTATCATATACAGTAAGTCCCTAACTTAAAAACGAGTTCCACTCGGGGAGAACGTTCCTAAGTTAGGCTCATTTGCAAGTACGACAAAGTGAGTCTTACACACCCTTGACCAAATGTACAATGTGTGTGGCTTTGCCCTTCCTAGCTGTCGCCTCCACATCGCCACTGCTTCTCCTCTTGCTCTGGACACCCTGGGCCCTGACTGAGCTCTGCACGACACAGCGGGAACACAGCAGCATGACCGTGTCGATGTCTGGCGGACATGTGAGATACTTCTGCGATTTGTCTGCACCTGTGAGTGTTTATAACGCGAGGACTGCTCATGTCTGTGAAAATTCCCACCTCAAACATTCATAAGTTGGGGACTTAGGATATACAGATTAAAAACCAGACTGAAGGGTGAAAAGACATAAAACACTCAATACAGTTATACTAAGCCACGGCTACTTTTAGACATTGTCTGCACTGGATTTTACTACTGTTTCTCTTTTTTCTTCCTTTTTTATTTTGTATTATTTTATATTAAGCTTTTCATATAAGAGAAACTAGATGATAGTTAAGCCTGTGAGTCTGATTTGCTTCACTGACAATCACGTCTCAGGATGCATCTACTTTCCTATAGATGACTCAACTGTCTCTTTTTTATGGCAGAATATTACTCCACTGTGTATAAATACCACATTTTTCTTTAGCCATTCATCTTTTGATGGACATATATCCAGTTTCCAAGAGTTAGCTATTACGAATTGTGCTGCTATAAACAGAAGTATACGTATATCACGGAGGTATGACATCTTTAACCCTCTGGAGAAGACTCCTAGAAAAGTGTCTAGAAGCTGGTTCAAGTGGGATTCCTATCTGTAGTTGTTCTGAAGACTTTCTGTGCTGATTTCCACGGTAGTTGTATCGGTTTACACTCCCACCAACAACAGAGAAAGGTTCCTTTCCCCCCACAGCCTGACAAGCATTTGTTGTTGGTTTCTTGATGGCAGTCATTCTTTCTGGAGTGAGATGGAATCTCAGTGTTGTTTTAATTTGCATCTTTCAAATGGGCGGCGATGCGGAGCATTTTGCATGTACTTATTGGCTGTGTGTGTTCTTACCTGAGAAGTGTCTGCTCGTTTCCAATGCCCATATTTCTTTCCCACACAGATGTGGTAAGATCATCAAGGCGAAAAGATCTTAGGGTTCAAGAGCCATCAGAACCGGCTTTCATTACTTTTTAAAGTAAAGCTGACTAAGAAAAAGCCCACTTTCTTCGCTAGTAAATCTCACCCAAAACTCTATAACCCATCTTTGCTCACTTCACACGAGTCTTCACTGACCCTGCTACTCATGCTATAGCTCTGTGTGCTAGTCAGTAGTCTGCCATCTAGTGGCACAAATGTGTAAGTGCCTGTCCCCCCCGCCCCGAAAAATAACCTTGCATTGTTAAGTACGTCTCTTAAGGTCTGCTGAATTTTCTTAACATTACATAAAATTACATATAGTTTATAAAGTACTTTTAATGTGGTTAAATGAGTCATAAACTTGGAAGCACAAAATCTTTGTTTTATCCTCAATCCTGTCGTCATCAATTTGTGATGTCTGTTTTAAAAAAAAAATCTTTAACATTGTGGAGTTGGTAAGAGGGGAATTTTTTTATGCTCCTAAATTTCTGCCACTTCCAATATATGCTATAATTCTATTCTATGTTGTCGTTAGGACATTCATATAAAAATTTCTTTTCCAGAAAATTGAAAAATCATTTTGTGATTTTAGAGAGAATTTGGCTAATCAGATATTTTTAAAAAGAAACCCTATATCATGTGTAAATAGAATGACTCGTTACAGTTCTCTAAGAACTTGTTTTGCTTTGCTAGGAAACAGCTATTTCTGATACTTGGAAATATCTGAAAATTTAATGAAAGGCCTCCAAAGGTCATGAATTTCTTCCCATTTCTGCAGCTGGTGTGACATTACATCAAATGACCTCTGGAGTTCTTTCCTATGCTACAATTGTAAGACTTGTTAGTAAAACCCTTTTCTGGTTACAAATCTTTCTTCTGTGACATTTTTCTAGCCTTATAATGTAAAATAATGACCTTTCTTCTTATAAGAACTCATTTTTCTTAGTTCATATTTTCTCTTCGAAACAATATTCTCATAATAATGATGCCATTTGTTATTCCCACCGGTGAATTTCCCATCATTAGTTCATGTAATTACCATACAAGTTCCTGCTGTAACAAGACAGGTTCTGGGATCGCTGCCATCAAAATAGAAAAAAACTTAAAAGTGGGAAATATTTGGGAGTGGGGAGGAGAAAGCATTGCTTAGGCTACTACATTGTAAAATACATGTTAATTTAAAATTATAATCTCTTCACTTGAAAATAAATAAAATGTTATACAATAGTATGCATTTATTACACTTTCAAAATGATTAATGTCATAAATGACACTTCCTAAATAATGTTTCTTCTTCAGGTTTTCAGAGGTGCTAACTACCTAAACAAAGGGAACAATTATCTGGAAAATGCTGGGGCAGAGTTCAGGAGATTCTTTGGTTGGTTGGTTGGTTGGGTTTTTGTTGTTGTTTGGTTTTTTTTAGACAAGGTCTCTCCCCATAGTTCAAGTAGGCCTGGAACTCCCTACATAATATGCCTAGGTTGGCCTCAAAGTTGAAATCCTCCTGCCTCAGCCCCATTTTCCTGGAGATTACTGGCATGTCCAACCATGCCTGTTTTTAGAGTTAAGCAGTTTTAATTACTGAAGGATTGCTTGGAGTCTTTGCTAAGTTAATGTACACATTGACTGGCAAGATGGGATATACTAATTATCACATTTTCCAAACCTGTTATTCACACAAGTATCTCCCCCAACCCCAGAGGTTTCTCAGAGTTCTTTAGCACAAGACTAAATTGCTCTGACTATGTAGAGTAAAAGAAACTGGGATATGAAATAATGGAAAGGATAAAAATTCCTGTGCTCTTCAAGAGAAGGAAAGAGCTTGGTATTTGTGATGAAGAGCAAGGTGGAGGGATGGAGGCAGGGGTAGCAGAGGTCTAAAGAGCCCCTAAGACAAACAACTGAAAGCCACTTGTGAAACTCTGATCTGACGCTTCGCACATGAAAACGTGGAGGGTAGGTGAGTCTAACGAGAACTTGCCTGCTATAATGTTATGATGACCTCTTGTGGCCCAAGACTATAATGACCCTTTGAAAAATTCACCGTGGCAGTGTGAATGCAAACATGTTGGTGTTTCAGGAGGCTGATTCAGTCCTCTTCCAAACTGGTAGCTGGCGTCATCTTTTACCATAAGAGTTTTTGTTTGTTTGTGGTTTTTTATAATGCTGGGGATTGCACCCAGGTCTTGCCCACAGTAGGTGAGAGCTCTGCCACTGTGCCACACCCGGAGCCCAGGGCTGCCTTTTTGGATTATTATTAGGGAGATTTTTATCTCACGTTTTTGTCATGTCAATTTCTGCAAAAAAGCACACATTGCATAGCAAGTAGGAAAGATGATAAGGACAGAACACAATATAACAAAATACAGGGAAAATGATCACCTTTCTCAGGGAATTAATTATTCATCTATCGGTAAGCCAGTATGTAGAATTTGGATAAAAGTACTAATAAATGTCCAGTACCACAAAAATTATGAAAATTAAAAAACTTTTCAGGACACACTCAGGAAATTCTAAACTATGAAATTCTATATGATATGTGACCCAATTTCTTAAAAATCAGAGGTGGGACAGGGACGATGTAGCTAAGAGGAAATTAAACGATACATAATTGAATTATCTCCTCATTCCAACCAACAGTTAAAAAGTAAACATCATTAGGTAATTAAGAAGTTTTGAACATCAGCCAGATCTTTCATTTTTTTTTCTTTTTTTGTGGTCCTGGGGATTGAACCTAGGACGTCACAGTAGACTACAGTTCTAGCCCTTTTAAAAGTTTTAAAATTTTGAAACCATCTTACTAAATTGCCCAAATTGGACCTGAATTTGAGATCACCCTGCCTCAGTCTCCCAAGTAGCTGGGATTACAGGATGTGGCTCTGCCTCTGACTCATCAATGGAGTCTGATGACATTAAGGAAAACTTTAGGTATTCTAATAGACTCATAATTGTATTATAAAAGGATTTTTACCTTTCAAAGGTACTGAAATATTTATGGATGAAATAATACACTTTGGGTTTATTTCAAAGTAATTCAGGCTGAGAGAAAGTAAGCAAAGTTGTAGCTCAGGGTGGGCAAAGTATGACCCAGAAGTCAAATCTGGCCCAACATGTGTGTCTGCAAATGTGTGAACTCTGGCAGCTTCCCCACTGCAATAGCAGATCTCCGTAACCTCAGCAGAGCTAGTCTGGCTCACAGTGCCTCCAAGACTGATTGTTTCAGACCACACAGAAAAGCCCGCTTCTCCCTGCTATGTCTGAAGCAAGACTGGCCATAAGGGATCACTGCTGCACCCAAGCTTGGGGATTTATTACAGTAGCGTGTACTTTTCTGTATGTTTGAAACTTTCCATAATAAAGGGAGTTTTTTGTTTTTTGTTACATGATATTAGAAAAGGTATTCGAGTTGGTTTTTGACTTTTTTTAAGGGTAGCATATGGTGTGCACTCCGAGATTACAGCCTTCACGTGCTAAGGCACTTCCAGGGGCTTTTCCAGGGAGACTTGGCTACCAACCCGACACCAGCTCAGAGCCGGCAGCCCTCCGCCTTCCTTGGCTCTATCGCAGACACGCCGAGGACAGCAGCGTTTCCTTTACTTTCTCGCTGTGCTTTGAGGAGGCTGCCACACCCAGGACAAAGATTCTATGACCAGAATAGACTGCGTAGCCCTGCAAGGACTATCTCTATTCCTCAGAAGAGTAAGTTGGTCCTCCACTACTACCAAACCGACTCAAACAAGTGTGGTGACTTGAAGTCATGTCAGTGACCGACTCTGGTGAGTACGGAGAGCACTTATGGAGCGCGTGTTCCCTGCAGACCCGCTGCGAAGCACTGGGGCAAGAGAATCAGGCGAGGCCTGCGGGACTGAATCTAGGGCGATGTGACTGGGGCGACTGCTAGGGGCCGGAGGAAGAGGAGCAGCCGCTGCAGGAGCTCCCTTTGCGGAGCGCTCAGCGCACATGCTCACATCAGCGAAGCGTGTGAAGAATTTGGTCCAGTCTTCGCAGCCACGTTATTGTTCTCGTTTTAATCAGGAACCCACTGGGCTCAAAGAGAGGAAGCAGCTGAAGTGCACCCCTGTCCTATGGCAAAGCCCACTCGCCTAAGCATCATGGCAGTTTAATCACTGAAATGCCCTTATTTTATTTCCATTGTAAGGACCTGGAAAATGCTCCGGATCTTCTCTCATGAGTTAATTAATTCCTTTTGAGATAGGGTCTCGCTATGCAGTTCAGGCTGGCCTTGAGCTTACTTTGTAGCCCAGGCTGGTCTCGAACTCGCAACAATCCTCCTGCCTCAGCCTCGCGAGTACTGGGATTACAGGTGTGGGTCACCACGCTTGGCTTCTGCTTTAATTCTGTGTTTCACAAACTCTTGAGGCAGGAATGAGACGTATTTTCAGCTAGATTCGAAGGATAACGTGAAGGGAAGGAAAAATACTTTGCCTGCCTCAGTCTTTAATTTCATAAAAGCAAAAATTGTAGGTGTCTTCATTTTAAAGAATATTGGAACTTTTCTCGACCATAAATAAATAATGTGGTAATTAATATAAAATATGAAAGCCCATTTATGTATTGTTTATGCTCTATTTTATTAATATAGCAATATAGCTTATCTATTAATAAACACAATTGTTCTTATAAACATTAAGGAACTTCTGCTAAATTGCAAGTGTCATAATTGTTGATTTTTGAGAAAGAATCTTTATCTTATAGAGACAGATACTGAATATTTGCAAATAGAATTATATGGTATCAGCTATATGCATCAAGATGGTCCAGTATGAGAAAGGGTATAAAAAATTTGTCATTTCTGACAAATTTTATCAAAATATGTCATTTCAGAAGGTGAATAACAGGTATTCGTACTAGTTTCTGTACTTTTATAAATAACAGAAACTTTCCATTGACAGAAGATTTTATAAGAGAAGCAAGCTTAAGTTGGAAATCAAAAGCTTCTATTAGCTTCATAAATAAATAATAAATACATAAATGTAAAGTCTGACAAATTGAAAACTTATTTTGTACCCCCTCCCAAGATCAACAACAAAACTGCCTCGCTTCAAGCACGTTGAGGACAGGACTATCTAGAGGAAAAATTGTGAAGGTCTGGCGGTGTAAGTGTTGAATAAATGGCTTGCAAAAATGTATGTGTGTATTTATGATAAATTTTATTAATACAAAAATCACTTATCACTCGATACAAATAATAATAAAATGATACTCTTTATTGTAAATTCCATGTGGCTTCCATAATAGTAAAATATAATAAAATAATTGGGAAAAGATGTCTGTTTTCATAATTTAGTTATAAGCTTACATTAGTTTGAACTATATAGGCCGTTGCTATATAAGCATTTTTAGACTTATATAAATGTGAACTGAGGTTTTTGGAGGAAGCTACATTTGTAGTGCAAATCCTGCACACTGTTTCAGAGTATCATTGGGATTGTGGAGTGATGTGATATTGTAGATTGAGAGCCAAAATTCTCTTGGACTACCTTTAGTCTCTTTTCATAACTGTTTACCACCTGTTTATCTGACCTAATATCTCTCTGATTACTAAGCAAAACTCTTGGAAAGTATCATTGAGTTTAGCAGGTCTCTAGTTTCCACCAGCCCTAAAGCTAAGAATGCTGTAAAATAACATATGAAACTATAGAAGAGATTTTCCCATCTTCCTGCATATAGCCCACCTACCAATGTGCCTATCAATGTAATTGGTAAATTTGTTGATTTACGACTTTCTTCTGTGGCTATAAAATTTCTGTAACCCTTTGCATGGTGAAGGGGTTCATTCAGCACAACTTGAATTCCTGTTTTCAGACTAGGTCAGTCCTAGCTCAGCATGAGCCATTTTCTTACTTCCTTTAAAGCACAGTTATTATTGTACATTGATAAAAATGATAAAGGGGGGCTCAATGATTCAATATAAAACATACTAAGTTTGTCTGAGGATAGTGGAATTGTCCAGGGCAGAGGTAGATGCTGACATACAAATAAAAGTTTAAACTCTTTATTAAACATTTCCTAAGCCAGGCACTCTGTGAAGCTAAGTTTGAATCTCTGTGACTTTCAACAACCAAAACAGAATGGATGTAGAGGCAATCTTTCTTAACTCCCAGTTTGGAAATCCAGAGACAAAGCCTGAACAATTTTTGACACTACTTGAATTAAAGAATTTGACACAATCCACGTGAAATACTGTTTGTCAATAGTGTTCAAGAAGTTAACACACTTTTTGAGCTAAGTATATGAGATTTAATAAGAAAGCCCAGCTTCACGAAGTCCCTACTGCGTTACAGCTCTTCACTCTGAGCCACTTCACAGCTCCTGAGAGCTGATTCCTCATCTGTGATTTTAGTACTAAAATTATCTCTGCTGATACCTATCTCAGAGTAATCAGGAGACTCCAATAAAAAGAAAACAGAAAATGAAGAGTGTATTGCAGTCACATTTTGCAAAGGTACTGAATTCCTACTGCAGAATTATAGGGCTCTGCTCCTAGACTAGGTAGGACATATACATTAGCTCTTGGTAATTTTAAGATATTATTAACCTTTTGTGTTACAAATATTTACTGTGTTGTAGAATTAGCTTCTCTGCTTTCTCCTAACTTCTCCTTTTTGATCTATTTTTAGAACCTAATATTTTTATTTTGACAAAAGCCTTCTCTTTGTTCACACTGGTAGTCCTCCAGAAATTTGGAGTAGATGTAATTTGAAAGTTCAGGTGAGAGTGGGAATGTTTCCAAAACATTCAGCTCTTTGAAGCTCGCAATAGCAAGACCACAAGTGCCTGGTTTTCAGAAAGGGAAGCGAGACCCCGGGCCCCCTCTCCTGCCCCCCCCCCCGCCATAGTGGTTTGGCCCTGGGTCTCCTTTGATCGTCTGGTGATTCATTCTTGCCATAAAACCGGTCTGAACACTCTGTTTTGAAAGCCACAAAAACCGGGGAAAACTAGTCACCGAAACCCTGACGATCAGCTGGTTGTTTCTGCCGCCAGCTCTTGCTCCGGACTAGTGCGGCTGACCGGGCTGACCAAGACTGCAGAGCTGTTCGGCTGGAGTCGCCGCGACCCTTCCCCATGCTGGAGAGCGCGGAGCTGCACTTCAACGTGGACCATGGCTACCTGGAGGGCCTGGTGCGAGGGTGCAAGGCCAGCCTCCTGACACAGCAGGACTACGTCAGCTTGGTCCAGTGTGAGACCCTGGACGGTAAGTGGCGCTCATCTCACCCTTCAGAAAGAAAGAGAGGGAAAGCTGCGCCTCCGCAAAAGCCAGGAGAAGGCCATGAGCAGATTTTTATACCTGGATTCCAGCCTTCCGTTGTCCGTGAACTTGGATAAAGAAAAAAAAAAATCTTTATTTCTGTATATTTCCTCTAAGTGAAATATAACATTGCCTTTCCTTTTGGAAGTAGTACATAAACCACAGGGTTTGGTATAACTGGTACCTGTGACTTTCGATACCAACAGAAGTTCAATATTGTTATATTTTTAAAATTCTTACAGAAACCTTGTCAGGTTAAGCTGGACTTTTAATGTTTTAAGAAGAAGCATACCACTTATTGCATACTTTAAAAGCATTCTGATAACTCTATTTAAAATAGTTTATTTCCTCTATAATCCTATTTATTTTCATTTTACATATTGGGAGAAGAGTTTCACCAAGTTGCCAGGGTATTGGTAGTAAGCAAAAAGGAAAGACAGAAATGAGAGGGGGAAAAGATAGAATAGGGAGGGAAGGAGGGAGAGAGGAAGGGGAAAGGAGAAAAGAAGGGGCGCGGGTAGAACGGGAGCGAGGGAGGGAGGGAGGGAAGGAGGGAAGGAGGGAGGGAGCAAGCAACGGAGGGAAGAAGGAAGGAAGGAAGGAAGGAAGGAAGGAAGGAAGGAAGGAAGGAAAGAGAAGGAGAGAAAAATTTTGGTCTAGGGAATTTTTCGATATTGATCAAGAATATGAAACTTGTCTTTATTTCAAGCATTAAGAAGAAAATCACAAGTGTGGTGACCCAGCCTTAAATTCAAAAATGACCTAATTTGTGACATGTGATGGTAGCGTCTGATCAGCTGAGCTATAGAGAAAAGTCAGTGAGAGGATCACTCAGTACATAGAAATTATCTTTAAACCACATTTTCCAAAACCTTACTGAAGATTCCACACCTGTAGCAATATTTTATTATTAAAAAACAGCTTCTTTTGCTCATGTTGAAGCAAACTTATGAAGTCCATAAAGTGCTTTAAAACCTGCAGATTATCCTATAAGGAGCAAGTAAGCACCCAGGATAAAGCTCCCAAGGAAGCACATTAGCAGGTCAAAGCAAAGCCAAGTGCTTTCTGAAGGTGACTTTGCGGGCTTCTCCAGTGGGGCTGGAGGGTGTGGAGGTCACTTGGTCATGGCTGCAACCAGTTAAAGCAAGAACTGAGGACAGACTGCCCAAGCTGGGACAGACCCTACCCTTGCATTAACACTGGGAAGGCTAGAATCACTCAGATGCTAACTAATTCTGTTGGCTATAAATAATTACAAGAACCCCACTAATAATACTCCTAAATCCTAAATCCCTTCAGCGTATTAAATTAGGAGTTTGGTGATTGAAGAATGTTAAACAAATATAGAAAGATCTATAGAAATTAAAGTGGGAAAATTTTAAAAACAGCAGAATAAGGCATTCTGAAAGAAGCCACATGGATAACTTCTATTTAGTTTTTGGCCAAGTCTTCAAATGAAATAAGGAATGAAAATTTAAGGGCAAGCAACACAAAATACCTTTGCAAGGTCAAAAATAGGGCTTAATATGTGCACAAAATAATTCAGAGACAAATTAAGGAAATCCATATTTAAAGCTATAGAAAGAATTTGTAGGAAATAAAAAGGTAAAAATTAAGAATTTAAAAGTTGCTCCCAATACTTTCTGTGAAAAGATTCTGTTGAGGTGGGAAGAGAGAGACAAGAGAAGAATGATCTTCATAGATCTCTTAGTTGAATTTGGTCAGTAGGGATAGGCTTGAAATGTGGATAGGTTTCAGACTCCCTTGGAGAGCTCAGGAGTGAAACTTATTGGGAAAATATATGTATGTCTACATGAACATAATTTCCTATACAATGTTAGAGGATCATGTACCACCCAAATCTATCTCTGTGCCCAGCTTAAGAAATCTTCCCAAATACACCATTGCTTTATCATCATTAGACCTCACTGTTTTTACCTTTCTTCTCAATGATATATATATATTTTAATTATTCACTTCACAACTATATTTCAATCTATGTGCTAATTTACTGTCTGGAGATTCCCACAAATATCAAGTATGAGTCACTAAATAGTGTTTGGGTTATCAAGGCTGCTCACTTAATTAAAGACCCTGAGGATTTGTATGGCTGTGACCAACATGACGGCAGTCAGCTGTAGAGGACAGACCTATCTGCATTTCCTTTTCCACCAAAATGCCACTGCTTCCTTAATACTAATTCAAGATAAATTGGTCCATGTTGAGTTGATGCCAGCTTCATTTTGATGGTAGAAAATAATGAGCACTGTCCAGTCCAATAACTTCCTAGGATGTTGGGGGAAAATGCGTGAAAAGCAATGCATTTGTTGCTTATGTGGCTGTATTTAGAGAACCCCAGCCACCTTATGGGCTGGATTCCAAGTTGACAATTAATCAAAGCCATTGGCTGGAATAGAAATTAAAGAGCTAAGGATTTCTGTTTACTTTTGCACAAAGTATGTACTGTACAGATTGTGGATAAGGAAAAGAAGGTGAGACAGTGTCATTACAGCTCTACATGTTGAAGCAAGTGCTTTCTGTGAAAGGAGAGCTAACTTGTGGGCAAAGATTGGATTTTTTTTAAAGCCCTCTTCTTCTTAAATGTGTTCCAACAGCAGCAAACTATTTTGGAAACCGCTTACAAGGAACGTGTAAGGTTTTAGGTAAATTTAGAAGATTAATAGGATTGTCCAGAAAAGGCTTTGGAAAGTTTTAGTATTCATAATTATGATGAATTGTGTGCATAATAAGCCAAACATTGTGAAAATACTTATCTATTCCAAGGTCTGTCCCTGACTAACCTCAACTAGTCACTGGGATCCACCATGCTTCAGTCTTTCCTAGGTACAAAAGAAGGAAGCTAGTATCCTTTGTTAACATGGCTGTTTTTGTCAGAATTTTAATAATAAATAAGAATTTTGTGTAAATATTCTTTCTTCTTTGACAAAGAAGAGATGGTGAAACTAATACCTAGGGTTTAGTGATAAATATATTTCTTCTAACACAGGACTGATGTATTCACTGGCTCACTGAGATTCAGGAGAGCACTGTGCATTGAGTTTTTACTTTGTCCTTTTTGTTTTATTTTTTGAAAGGACTGTGGAGAGCCCACTATATCTCATTAACAGTAATAACAGGGACTTGACCTTCAGTCCTTCTCCAACTGCAACTTTATATAAGAATTCAACAACTATATGTTAAGTACTTCCTAGGGTTAAGGAAATACAGATAAATAAGATAAAATTCTTGCTTTGGAAAGACTTCCACTCTGGAGAATAAAAATACTAGAAACCCTTACCAAGGGCAGCTGGGTAGTACCTACCCAAATTCCCCATGCATATCCACTCAGCCTGTGAACTCTAAGTCCATTAAAAGGACTTACACACCTGTGAGGTGACAGCTATGAATGGGTCTTCATGCAGCACTGTTTTGAGTAGAAAGGACAGAAACAAAATAGATGTCCCTCTGCAGGGAACAGGTTAAATAAGTTATAGGACATTCACATGATGGAACCTTCTGCACCTAGGGAAAAAAACGTAAGAAGCACAAGGAGACCTCGAAGAGGATGGAACTGGAACGAGCACCTGGATTGAGATAAATGAGGCAAAGAATCATGTGAGCATGTGCTTTATAGTGAGAAAAGGCACTAAATTTTTAAAATGTTTTCTACATGCTTGTCTAGATGCAAAGAAAATGTGAGAAGATCCCAAAGACCCTGGAAATAGCAGTTTCCTGGGACTGGGTTCTGGGGCCTGGACAGTGCCTGGCACACTATGAGGAGTCAGCAAGCTCAGTATTTCTTGAATGAAAAAATAAATGAGAAGTTCAGAAATCTTTGCCCAAGTGAACCGTTCTGCTCCTTCATGGTAGGAACTACTGAGCCTCATATTTAGAGTTTTAGATTGAAGAGGCTCCCAGAAGTGAAATAAGAATTATACATATGAGATTACCAAAAAAAAGAGCTGCAGAAAGGGGTGGACAGGTGGGTGAGAAGTTGAGGAGAATGTTCACAGTTTGCCTTCCACATATTTTCAAATTTTAAAACATTCAGGTAGGAGACTTATTTCAATAAGCTTTCTCCGATTCCTTAGACATTATTTGTATCTCGAATCACAGGACTCTTGTGTTGTGCTTTGTATTAGAAAGTCATATCCAGCACTGTCACAGCTCAGAAATACATTGGTGGCTTCTCTCAGGCAAGAGCAACAGCACACTTAGCTTAAATGCTCCACAGTCTGGCTCATCTCTCTGACCCTCAAGCATTTCCTCAGAAGTCTTCTGCCTTTTCTGAAGCTACTCCTTCCATCCCAAATTCTGTTCTCCATCTGGTTCCCCTGCAGAAAATCCATTCCCTTTAAACTTTCCTTTCAAGCCTCATTCCCTGCAGACCCTTTGCTGCTGTATCCCTGAGAAGAGTGAATTGGTAAGCCGTGCCTTCCCTTCCTGCAGTTTGTAATAAGCCTAATTCTGCAGCGCACCTGTGACATTTGCACAGGTGTGTCACCCTGGGAGGACATCTGTGCCACATGTCTTTCTAGTAGCTGAGACTGTCAAAGTTAATAGTCTTAACTTGAATGAATAAAGGGAATTTTCTCCTACATATTGTAAGCAGTTTTGTTATCTGTTTGTTTGTTTGTTTGTTGTTCTAGTGCTGGAGATCAACTCAAGACTTGATTCTCTACCACTGAGCTACATTTCCTACCCTCTTGTAAGCTTCTTAAGGGTAAAATATACCTTACAATTTTCCTTCTCCTGCCTCCTGGAGTCAAAGTTAGTGTTTTAAATAGTAAGAACTTAAAAATGCATATTAGGAATGACTGTGTTTGAATCCTGGCTTTTCCATTTCTTGGCTCTGAGATGTTAAGCAACCCATTGAACCTTTAATAGCCTGGTGCTTTTTTCGTATAATACTTAGATAACACTTTCCTGGCCTAACTCCTACTTCAGGGGAGGGTCAGAAATGTCTGAAAATGCTTTGTGTAAATCTTCAGCATTCCTGAGGTTGCCTCTGAGCTGCAGTGCCTATACCACAAGAATTAGTTTTCCTTCTTTTGCTAGGCTTTGAAATTCCTGATCTAGTTCTTATGGTGTTTGGTGTATGACTAGGTGATTCTGTTCTTTTTTGCAGAGCACCAGTTTTAGAAACATTCATTCTGGGGATAAGAATCAAAATGAATAGTTTCAAACCTGGTAACACTCACTGAACTATGTCATGAAGTGCTGTGTCACTATGAGTCTATGGGTCTCAGATTTTAATCACAAATCTAATATTTGAGCCTTATGTATGTGGTAAAAAGTTGAATTAGTACAATAGGGAATATGAAAAACAGTGAGACATTTGCTACCTGAACAATTATCTAGTTGAGAAATTATAGTCAATAAGTAAAAATAAGTAAAAATTAAAAATACAAAAATGTGAATCTGGCAGTGTAGTTTGTGGCAGAGCATGTGCTTAGCATGTGCAAGGCCCAGGCTTCAATCTCCAGCACAACATAAAACAACAAAAGGTTCAAACTTATATTGGACCATGAGGCAAAGTTGAATAATAATAGGCCGAGAAAAAGTAATTTAAAAGATGTGTTATGTGCATGTACCAACTCCCCACAGTGAGTATAATCATTATTTCCTGCAAACAGACTTAAAAATAGAAAAACAATAGGTCATTGAGGTGATGTTTAGAGGGGAGTTGAGATGGTAGAACATTTTATGTGCACAGAGAAAACCATGAATTACAGATGGGAAAAAATGAAAGCATTTAGATGGAGTACATGAATTCAGCAGCAATGGAAGAATACCTGGAGTTAAGGTTGGGAAAATGTTTAAGGAGCTGCAATATCTGATCATGAAGTTTGAAGATATTGAACCTCGCTGAATGAGGAACAGGGTCACATGTGAGTCCTCAAACACATGCAGGCATGGAAAACATCAGCTTACTTCTCTGAGCCTGTTTTTTCATTCATGAAATGGGCATTATTGTGGAAGTTAAAACCACTGCAGCAGCGGTAAGTCACGGTACAAATCTATGGAAGCTATTTTTCATTTACCTAAAACTTTTAGTGGCTCCAGGATCCTTGTAAGATCATTACAGGATCAAAGCAATTCTTAGAAAAGTTGAACTGAGGCTGGAAGTTCAAGAGAAACGAGCCTGGGAAAATCAGGTAGGAGACTGATGCAGTCGTCTAGGTGTCAGGGTCATTCTCCAGGTATCAGAAAAGTACGGAACAGAAATCAGAGAAATGGGAAGTGGGAACTTGGCATAACAAAATGCCAAAGAGGACTCTGATGTTTCAACACAGCAGAAATAGCACTAAATTCACAAGAAAGGAAGGGAAAGTGTCTGGGTTTGTAGATATTGGTATATTTATTAAAAGCCCAAGTCATTATTAGACCTGATGGTCAAATCTATCAGTGGGCAACTTTCCAACCTAGAGAATAAAAGCCAAAGATCTTAGCCAACTGAAGTAAGTCCTTTTGGAATCGGATTAGCTCATATGATGGTAAAAGTAATATTTTGTCATAGCTTCTCTACCTGGCTCTTTTTTTTTTTTTTTGCTTTGTAATCAGTATATTAAGGAGACATTCATACATTTCAACAATTGCTTAAACTCTGATACCCAGATTTAAGCATATGAACATATGACTTTTTTAACCATACAAGTAAAGTTATTCATAATTTGGTATACTATTACCATTAAATTACAGTTACTTTGGAGCATTAAGTCAAATGGGTTAAAGTAAGCCTGTAACACACCTAAGGAGCACCTTCTTATACTACACGTGCAAATTACCTTTCTGTGTACTCTCTTCACTCTTAACTTCAGTTACCCAGCTCTGAAGTCACAACTCAAGGGTTTATCATGGTCCAACAAGAAAGGAAAAACAATATAACTGGACTGGTCAACAGTTTTATATATATATATATATATATATATATATATATATATATATTTGAAGGATGGCACAGCAGAAGGGACTGTAGTCCTAGAAACGCAGGCCCTGAAGAAGCAGCATAATTATGATAAACCCCTTCTTTGAAAGGTCTCATTTCTATCATTGATATCACAGGCTAAATTATATTTTATGCCACCTTCAAGTAACAGTTGAGGCAGTAGAATGCAGAGGCATCACAATGAGTCCCACTTAATACAAATAGCTAGACAGACCCAACACTTCTACAAACTGTTTCCTTTTTCTGATTGCCAATAAAATACAGTTTTAATCCACAGCTTAACAATGAAGGGTCACACAGTAAAGTCAACACATATACCTAGCATTTCAGTCTAAGCTTGTCCATGTATACAGCTGGAATCAATTACAAGGCATGGCCTAATAGACACCAGGGTTAGGTACTTTTTACAGGCATTAAACTTAATCTTGCACACTAAAGTCATACATACAGGGCAAAGTCGGGGCTTTTGTATTTGCATTTATTCTTCATTTAACTTTGTTTTTTTTATTAATTTTAAAAAAAATAAAAGTACAAAAACATATTAACAAACAGACACCAATTAGCATAAAAAATAGTACAATCACAACTAATCTATAGACAAGGTGACCTGGTCTCAACAGTGGTTATTGCTTTATCCATTGATATCTTCGAAGTGTAAATATATGAACCCATATGCAGACATGCAAAATTAGTCAGACAATTAATCCTCTCAAC